>JAJHJA010000350.1:0-110276 GCA_021202915.1 Heliconius himera
TAGACGATGAAATACGCGATTTGCCTTATGTTTTAAAGTAAAATATTATAAAATAGAAGGTCAATCTTAAAATTAACATTTATTCTAGCTGTTCACCTGTTAAATGATGATTTTAATCATATTAAGTACATACAAAAAACTATTTAAACATGAAATCATCCTTATTTTTCCATTGAAATAATGAGTCTATGATATTAAGTCTTTGTTAAATCTGTTTTCTAGATATTAATACTCGTTTAAATAGTTATTTTAAAAAGACTAAATTATCATCTATATATATAAAACAAGTACCTGACTGACTGAGGTAAGACGCACGCACAGCCGCTGATGGTAGAAACGTGAAATTTGGACAGATGTTTTTTTTCGTAATCTGGACATCCACTAATAAGGGGTTTTAAGAAAATTTAACCCTAAAGGGATAAAATAGGGGCTGAAAGTTTGTATGGGTTTTTTTTTATCGGCACCGATTATTATAATATTTGAAATTCAGACTCCTAAAAATATTTCATTGAACACATGTTTCATGGTTTTTTAGAATTCACCCCGTAAGGGTTCAAATAAGCGGGCGAAGCTGCGCGCGCCCACTAGTATTAAATAAACGTTTACAAATATCGTTCTATTATAAGGTTTTAATTACATAATGTTTTCATAATATAATGTAGGTTGACAATTATTGCAGATATTTAATTTATTAATCAAGAAAATATGGAAAATTACCTCATTATAAACTCTCAATCTCTCTCTTCGTCCTCAGAAAAATATATAATATTAAACATTAAATTTAATTATACTTATCAAACATTAATTATACTTACGTTTTGCATTAGAAAATAATTGAAAAATAAAAATCAAATCAGATTCACGCTGTATCCCGCATGCAGCAGGGTAGGCAGAGGGAACCTAGTGTTAAGACACTCCGTTCCCCACTCTCTGCCGAATTCTGGAGGCAATGCGTGTTGAATGGCAGAACTCAACGCCGCGCTTTGCTTCGACACTAGAACGAAGAGATGGAAATATAAATTTAAGTGAATATTTCATCTCCTCGAGTGCGGTTCTTCTTTATATTTTTTTTTACAACAATGAACTTTTTGTAACAAGTGATAACCGTGCATTGTGTTACTATTTAAGAAAATGTTACTGTATATAAAAATCATTTTTTGGCGAAACAACAACATAATTTTACACTTCAGAGTCATTATTAAATTCCACACACATTTTCGCACAAAAAACAGATCTTCATTTTTGTCATGTTAACTAAAAACGTCTTCACTCCAAAACGAAAGGTAACTAAGTAATATGTTCAAAAACATCTCATTTGGCCATCTGCACTGTTATTGCATTTAGAAACAATACATCTACGAAAATAAAATTATTGCATTTTGTTTGCTTTGTATACAACCGCAAAATGTTTATCTATAGTAAAAAGTAGACAACTAATTGATATTTGCCGACTCCTGGTCATAAACCTTAAATAGCGTTTATTATTCGGCATTACTGTCGAAATTTCTTAGAATTTATTTGTGATAAATTAATTTTGTTTATTATAATTCTATCATATATATTTCTTTCAATGCAAATTCTTAAAAGTTGCGTGAGCAAAAAAAAGATTGCGGCAACCGTTATAAAAAAAACGAGAAAAAAAAAATCATACGAGCAGAGAACAAAGAGAGAGAGAGAGTATATTGAAATGTTATTTTCCATATTTTCTTAATTAATAAAAAAACTTACGCAATAATTGTCGCCCTTCATTATCTTAAGGAAACATGATGTAATTAATACCTTATAATAGATTGATATTTGTAAGCATTTATTTAATTAGATAATTTAGTCGTTTTAAAATGATAATTTAAATTAGTATTAGTATTTAGAAAACAGATTTAGCAAAGACTGAATATCATGGGTTCATTATTTCAATTGAAAAATAAGGATGATTTCATATTTAAATAGTTTTTTGTATGTTCTTAATATGATTATAATCATCATTTAACAGGTATATATCTAGAATAAACATTAATTTTAAGATTGACCTTCTATTATATAATATTTTAATTTAAAACATAAGGCAAATCGCGTATTTCATCGTCTATTCTCAGTCAAACGGAATCAGAATAAAATATTTCGAATGATGGCAACCTTTGCTTGCGGCAGCCATTTTCCAGGCAACCATGTGTTTTAGTGATGACAAAAAAATAAGCTTTAATTTGATATATAATTCATTAAAAAAACACATGAGTGCAAATATTCACATTAAGTAACCTCTTTAAACCAGGCAACCTTGGACTTGCGGCAGACTGACAGCTGGCAACCATTGTTTTTCCAATTCCTTATGCGATTTTCTTTCAAATGATGTGCGATTCACATAAAAAACATATGAGTGCAATTTTCTCCAAAAACGAGTTACGAAAAACATTAATTAAAGGTGATTGCGGCAGGATTTTTTTGGGCAACCCTAGTGTAATCTATTCTACTATCATGTATCATTCTTAAATATAAGTTTCATTAGAAAATCTAATCCCTACAGTTTTAAACGATGGGATCTCCACCTGGCCTAAGATCCCATCGTTTAAAACTGTAGGGATTAGATTTTCTAATGAAACTTATATTTAAGAATGATACATGATAGTAGAATAGATTACACTAGGGTTGCCCAAAAAAATCCTGCCGCAATCACCTTTAATTAATGTTTTTCGTAACTCGTTTTTGGAGAAAATTGCACTCATATGTTTTTTATGTGAATCGCACATCATTTGAAAGAAAATCGCATAAGGAATTGGAAAAACAATGGTTGCCAGCTGTCAGTCTGCCGCAAGTCCAAGGTTGCCTGGTTTAAAGAGGTTACTTAATGTGAATATTTGCACTCATGTGTTTTTTTAATGAATTATATATCAAATTAAAGCTTATTTTTTTGTCATCACTAAAACACATGGTTGCCTGGAAAATGGCTGCCGCAAGCAAAGGTTGCCATCATTCGAAATATTTTATTCTGATTCCGTTTGACTGAGAATAGACGATGAAATACGCGATTTGCCTTATGTTTTAAAGTAAAATATTATAAAATAGAAGGTCAATCTTAAAATTAACATTTATTCTAGCTGTTCACCTGTTAAATGATGATTTTAATCATATTAAGTACATACAAAAAACTATTTAAACATGAAATCATCCTTATTTTTCCATTGAAATAATGAGTCTATGATATTAAGTCTTTGTTAAATCTGTTTTCTAGATATTAATACTCGTTTAAATAGTTATTTTAAAAAGACTAAATTATCATCTATATATATAAAACAAGTACCTGACTGACTGAGGTAAGACGCACGCACAGCCGCTGATGGTAGAAACGTGAAATTTGGACAGATGTTTTTTTTCGTAATCTGGACATCCACTAATAAGGGGTTTTAAGAAAATTTAACCCTAAAGGGATAAAATAGGGGCTGAAAGTTTGTATGGGTTTTTTTTTATCGGCACCGATTATTATAATATTTGAAATTCAGACTCCTAAAAATATTTCATTGAACACATGTTTCATGGTTTTTTAGAATTCACCCCGTAAGGGTTCAAATAAGCGGGCGAAGCTGCGCGCGCCCACTAGTATTAAATAAACGTTTACAAATATCGTTCTATTATAAGGTTTTAATTACATAATGTTTTCATAATATAATGTAGGTTGACAATTATTGCAGATATTTAATTTATTAATCAAGAAAATATGGAAAATTACCTCATTATAAACTCTCAATCTCTCTCTTCGTCCTCAGAAAAATATATAATATTAAACATTAAATTTAATTATACTTATCAAACATTAATTATACTTACGTTTTGCATTAGAAAATAATTGAAAAATAAAAATCAAATCAGATTCACGCTGTATCCCGCATGCAGCAGGGTAGGCAGAGGGAACCTAGTGTTAAGACACTCCGTTCCCCACTCTCTGCCGAATTCTGGAGGCAATGCGTGTTGAATGGCAGAACTCAACGCCGCGCTTTGCTTCGACACTAGAACGAAGAGATGGAAATATAAATTTAAGTGAATATTTCATCTCCTCGAGTGCGGTTCTTCTTTATATTTTTTTTTACAACAATGAACTTTTTGTAACAAGTGATAACCGTGCATTGTGTTACTATTTAGGAAAATGTTACTGTATATAAAAATCATTTTTTGGCGAAACAACAACATAATTTTACACTTCAGAGTCATTATTAAATTCCACACACATTTTCGCACAAAAAACAGATCTTCATTTTTGTCATGTTAACTAAAAACGTCTTCACTCCAAAACGAAAGGTAACTAAGTAATATGTTCAAAAACATCTCATTTGGCCATCTGCACTGTTATTGCATTTAGAAACAATACATCTACGAAAATAAAATTATTGCATTTTGTTTGCTTTGTATACAACCGCAAAATGTTTATCTATAGTAAAAAGTAGACAACTAATTGATATTTGCCGACTCCTGGTCATAAACCTTAAATAGCGTTTATTATTCGGCATTACTGTCGAAATTTCTTAGAATTTATTTGTGATAAATTAATTTTGTTTATTATAATTCTATCATATATATTTCTTTCAATGCAAATTCTTAAAAGTTGCGTGAGCAAAAAAAAGATTGCGGCAACCGTTATAAAAAAAACGAGAAAAAAAAAATCATACGAGCAGAGAACAAAGAGAGAGAGAGAGTATATTGAAATGTTATTTTCCATATTTTCTTAATTAATAAAAAAACTTACGCAATAATTGTCGCCCTTCATTATCTTAAGGAAACATGATGTAATTAATACCTTATAATAGATTGATATTTGTAAGCATTTATTTAATTAGATAATTTAGTCGTTTTAAAATGATAATTTAAATTAGTATTAGTATTTAGAAAACAGATTTAGCAAAGACTGAATATCATGGGTTCATTATTTCAATTGAAAAATAAGGATGATTTCATATTTAAATAGTTTTTTGTATGTTCTTAATATGATTATAATCATCATTTAACAGGTATATATCTAGAATAAACATTAATTTTAAGATTGACCTTCTATTATATAATATTTTAATTTAAAACATAAGGCAAATCGCGTATTTCATCGTCTATTCTCAGTCAAACGGAATCAGAATAAAATATTTCGAATGATGGCAACCTTTGCTTGCGGCAGCCATTTTCCAGGCAACCATGTGTTTTAGTGATGACAAAAAAATAAGCTTTAATTTGATATATAATTCATTAAAAAAACACATGAGTGCAAATATTCACATTAAGTAACCTCTTTAAACCAGGCAACCTTGGACTTGCGGCAGACTGACAGCTGGCAACCATTGTTTTTCCAATTCCTTATGCGATTTTCTTTCAAATGATGTGCGATTCACATAAAAAACATATGAGTGCAATTTTCTCCAAAAACGAGTTACGAAAAACATTAATTAAAGGTGATTGCGGCAGGATTTTTTTGGGCAACCCTAGTGTAATCTATTCTACTATCATGTATCATTCTTAAATATAAGTTTCATTAGAAAATCTAATCCCTACAGTTTTAAACGATGGGATCTCCACCTATAAGGATACTTCGTTCCTATTAAGACACCTTCGTTACAAAAATAATTATTCAATTCGAACCAGTAATTCCTGAGATGAGCTCGTTCAACCAAACAAATTCTTTCACTTTCTAACATTAGTATAAATATAAATTATATAATATAAATTTATTAACACCAAGATATAAAAAGAATATTATAGAAATTACTGCATGTCCACTGCAAAGATATTTTAGGATATGATCAAAATTTTTATAAATAAATAGTGTAATAATATTCAAGCGTGCAAAGCCACGGGCAAGTCACAAGTATTCAATAGAGATTTACAATAACGTATGGACGTCAGAATAAGATGGATATTTTTTGTGAGCATCAATAAGATTTCTATTCACAAGTAGCTTTTTCTTAAATTCGACGCCTACGATATAAGAAAATGGAAAAATATAATGGTGAAAAAGAACATTAACCGTATATCGGTTGAATGATCAAGTTCATATACGTTTTTGTACTTCTTTTTATATTTTTTAGGGTTCTGTACGTATAAGTTTGTTGTCCCTCTGCCCGTCTATGTCTATCAGTCAATACCATTTAAATTTGAGATCGCGTGGAGATATTAATCTTAAATTAATATCCAATATTCAGGTCTACGGTTCTTTGAAACACTTAAACAATTAAGCTTTTAGGTCACCGCTATTAAAAGTTACTAAGAAACAAAAAAAAACCAAACGGTTGAAATTTATTACAACTATTACAAACTTATGTACTTCATTTTATACAAAATAGGTGTATACGCCATCTAATTTTAATTTGTCAACTTTTATAAGATGTCCTGTTGACCAACAATCCTGAAACAGGTACGGAATCCTCAATGGGCGAGTTTCGACCGGAGTTTTTTTATCTTTACACGTCCCTTTCAACGTTGTCATTGTAGGGCACAGGAAAAGAAGTAGTCAGAAAATTTATTTATTTTTAAAAATATTTCATTTTGCGTACAATTTAATAAAAAAAAAAGAGTACAATTGTCGCAATTAGTTTAACTACAACGTGAAAAGGAGAAAAAATATCCTCCCTCTACGTACCCTGCTACATGCGGGATACAGCGTGAAGCTGAAAAAAGAAACGCTATATTAGAGATGAAATGATCGTCATAGTAGGACTACCATTACCCCTTCATAATCACCACATCTCACCCCTCTAATAACCCTATACATTAGATCACACGCTTAAAACCAGCACATAATATTCATAGTAAACATCAAATATAACGTCTGCGCGCGTCACGTGGCGCTGTCACGTAACGTGTTAGTAAATAATTTAAGCCGCGATATAAACAATGCGAAGCAGTGAGCTTATGCATATATACATAAATATGTATGTAGGTATTTATGTATGGGCGTATTGTATGTGATATGAACTTAAATCGCGTTCGTATATTCTGAATATATAGTATTGAACGTGTTCAGAATTTATCAATTATGAGTTAAAAAAATGTTTATATTTTTATTTTAAACTGAAACCTTATCACTTTTTTAATTTTACGTTGTATTCTGCATATAGACGAGTAGGCAGAGAACCTAGTGTTAAGACACTCGGTCCCTACGTTCTGTTTAATTTTCGAGACAATGCGTGTTAAGTGGCTCGATCCTCGCTCTGGTAACGAGACAAAATGCGGCGTTAAGTTCCGCTTGTAGGTTTCCTCTGCCTACCCTGCTATGTGCGGGATACATTGTAAAGTTGATATTAAAATGTATGTTATATACCATTTTATTTAACATATTAAATGAACATGCAAAAAAACAAAAAACAAATTGTAATCGTCGATGTTTTCAATATCTCCATATATTAATTAAGAATATTGTGTTAATTAAATTTAATAAAACAATCAAATGTAATGCAAAGACTTGGAAGGATCAGACTATAAAAAAATTCAAAATGTGCAAAATATCCACAAGTAAAGGCCAGTAAGTATCTAAATCTAAATATCTAAATATTATAATAATCCCTAATATACCTACTGATCGATACAACTTTCACATTGTATCTTATCTTCTTTATGAAATTGAAACTACAAAAGGCAAGCTGTCTCTTTTTCAATCGGTTTATGAACCGACGAAAATCGACCTCCTCGATCGGTAATCATTACTATTTTTTTGGTAGTATGTTTTTTTTTTAACTTTTTTTTTTGTTACCATCTTTTTTCTACAATTTTTTTTTATCTCAATTGATACAACATTTACTTGTCTTTTGCTCTTCCAATTAAATTTTGTATGGAGAACTTGTTATAACTTTACTTCATTCATCTTTATGTCTTTTGAAAGAAGAAGAGTATCTGTGGAGGAAAAAAGTCACACCATTAAGTACCTATATAATCATTTAATATATTTGTGTATATTAATTGTTATATTTAAATAAGAAATTGGCACATATATTATTATGTTTCATTTTCTTATTTAAATGTGCTATCGTTGCTGAAAAGAAAGATAGATATAACAATATTGCTTTAGGAATACGTTGTTTCTGCGACTGATACAATTATTTTATGATATTTTATCTAATTATTATAATTATAGTTGAAAGTCCTGAAAGGACTCCAGTCTGAAAAGGTATAAATATTTGTTACGATTTCTTAGAAAAATAAAAAAGCGTGATAGAGTTTTACATTAAATAAACTTAGTATAAAACATAGTAATAGTACTCAAAGATAGAACTTTAATGTATTATGAAATATTGTAAAATATGATGTATGTATTTGTTTTTGAACAGAAATATGAAATATCAATCGGAAAAGTGATCTCGTTCAATTCGTACAGAGAGATATTTACATTAGCTATTCCGCTCAAACTTTTATTGTATAGCCTCGCTTGTATACTATACGTCACCTGCGACGAAAAGGAAAACAAGAAACATTTATATTTCTGTCGTCGTCGATCTTTTCATTTCATTTTGTCGCTCGGAGACCTTTTAGAATAGATAATGTGACATATATATGTTCCTCGCATCGAGCGAGGGCGCCTAGTGAGTAGTGACACTTTGTAAAAGGTACCTCGAATTAATTTCAGCAGACGTCGAGGGATCAGAGCTCATAATAGAGTAATGTATGTTGTGAAGCTTTACGTAGCACAAATGATGAGACGGTTTTATATGGAATTTAATATTTGAACATCTTTAATGTAATTTATGAAACATCACGTGGTTATAAAATCAAACTAATTGTTAACAGTCTTATATTAGAAAAATGAGAAATATTTTTAAAAGAGTGTTAAAAATGTTAAATACGTCTTAAATTATTTTTGTAATATTTTCCTTAAATAGATTTTTGTTCACATGGAGAAGAGGTACATATCTGTCACATTTTGCCGTAGATATACTCTATAATATAACAGTAATCAATAACTTTCTTAATTTACTTAACACTACATTTTGTTTAACTACGCCAGAAAAACCTATGTTTTATACATATATTTTCTCCGAATTTAAATAAAGAAATAATATAATTTTGTCTATTTATTTAGTTAACTAAATTCACAACTCTACAAACCTCTCATAAATTTTACATTTGCAGTTAAAGATTCCATCTTTTCAGAACTCCTAACAGGATAATAAATATTTCATCGTTTCAACTTGTTATAACTTAGTTTAACGATCACCACTCTACGTTGCATGGGAGACACACTCCGCTCAGGACACCGGCCCTGAATAATTTAATTACAAAATGTTGCCTCACTCGAGCTTTAAATAAATCTAATCAACGCTCTATGAAAGATGAATATTTTGAATATAAGTTATATGTACATATATATCTTTTTTTTATCAGCTTCACGCTATATCCCGAACACAGCAGGGTAGGCAGGGGGAACCAAGTGGTAAGACGAATTCTGGAGGCATTGCGTGTTGAGTGGCAGAACTCAACGCCGCTCTTAACCTCGACAGCAAAGCGAAGAGATGGAAATATAAATTTAAGTAAATATTTCATCTCCTCGAGTGGGAATCGAACCCACAACCAGTCGGATTTACAATCACACCTCGTGCCGCTGCGCCACTACTGACCTCGACATATATGTATTAATATATTTTATAACTTCGAGATAATCTTGAATACCATTCGTATATCACAATACATTACCTACTATATTCTTTATTGCACTTAAAACATATAACACAAATTTAATAGGTTAGCTGACAAAAGACGTACATTATTATATACTTAGTGTACTTGTTTTTTTTATTTTTCAAGATAAATATATTTAGAAATATCGACGACAGTCAGACAGTCGATTTGTACATTAGATTACATCGTCAAAATCATTAGAACTCTGTGAACATCAAATTGAGAGTCATTTCTTCATACCTTTCATATACCAGAATCTTTATGTTGCTCGCATTCAGGGTTGGATCATTATTTTCACACTATTCTTTCAAAGCCGAGATAAGCCACTCTGATGATGCAATGAGCATTGCATCATCTACTTTCATCACCACGTCACTTTATTGCATTCCTATCCAAATATAAATTGAACAACCAATCTGACACAGCAATAACACCAACACCCGATTGGAAGTCAAATGAAAAGGCACATGTCAGCTCCTACTCGCATACAGGCTGAATAAGCTTTTTAGTTTACGCCCAATACTTTAGTTTTCGTTAACATAAACTAGTAGCCATAGATCCATAGCTTGCACAGTCTATCTGTGAACCTTTGCCATTATACAAAGGCACGTCGGCAATCGTCTTGGACTTTCCCTGATTTCCAGCAAAAGTTGCCCAAAACCCAGCACAAGACCAAGATGCGTTTCCACTGCGTTGTCACATTTTATACCTTGTATTGTACTCTTAATTTCTTTTATATCTATTTCATCATTGGCTACATCAAAGGATCGCTGCGAGATAGCTTTCCCACTCTATTATTTTGTTTAAATATATTGTTATCAAATATATATCAAATGTTGTTAACTAGAAAAATCACAAATACTATAACACCAAGACTAAATACGTGCTAGTGTTTTAAAATGTAAATATAAAAACTGTTTATTTAGAAAATATGTTGCACAGCTCCTCGAAATGCAACTCTAAGCCCGCCGGCCCTCGGATGCGGTCCGCAGTTCTAGAGGTTCTGGTGAGCATCCAAGTTTATAACCGATTTGTAAAGTTAACGACTCGGGAACTCGCTCCTAATTGCCGGTTAAAGTTCAGCGATACGTTACTCGTACCTTGACATGCCAAATGTTTGTTGCTTCTTAATCAGCGCGAGAATTTATCCTTAAAGTTTATAACGACTCTAAGGGATTACAGAAAACTTTGGATCTACAACGATATTTTACAAGTACCTAACAATGTAGAGGACAGGCAGTAGAGGCACAGGGGCAGTGTGACTATAAACGCGACAGGTGGGTGTGGGTTCGATTCAACAATTTCTTCACTCTCGTGTTGAGGCAAAGCGCGGTGTTGTCTTTCGCCACTCAACACGCAATGCCTCTAGAATTCGGCGGAAAATAGGGAACAGAGTGTCTTAACACTAGGTTCCTTCTGCCTTCGCTGCTGTGTACAGGAGAAAGCGTGACGTAAAAAATAAACCTAACAAATGTCTAGCGAATATAGTGAATATTGTGCACAGTGTCCTGATAAAACACGTATTTTACATTATGATAAAATATTACATTAAATCTTTATATAAATCACATATTTCAATCTGTAATTGAATCTAGAATATTTCAATAAAAGTCTTATATTAGTATATTACTGTCGTTGATATAAAAATAACTGATATATTGATTGCACGTCACGGTTTAACTGGTCCCGGCCCTATATTTAACAGTATGTAACAGATATATGTGATGTGCGAATGGTGAAAATGATATATTTGTGTAGATTGATATTCATAATATAATAAATAGTCTTTATTTAAGTGATAATAATACTTTTTTTATGCATTTAGTTACATATTCTTTTATTATGCATGAATCGATAATAATTATATGCACAAACTTAAAAAAACTAATTTGTAGAAAATTGTTTTTATTAATTTAAAGTAAAGAATTTAATAAAAAAAGGTACAATTATTGATATATATATACCTATGTAAAAATAGAAACTAGTATTTATTATTTAAAATCTATTATTTCTTGTGTTGGTGCCAACATGGTCCATCGGTAATTTTTATTTGTGAAGGAAGTCGATGGACACACATAAAAAATAACGGACATAAAACCTTTTTCTTTTTGAAAAAAAAATAGTCAAATACACATCGTGTTTTATTTTTTAGAAAATTTTAATATTTTTACATTTTAAGACTTTTTTTTAAATTTTTACTATAAAATTTAAGCTTAAGTTACACTGGTCGAGGGTGAAAGGAGAACAAGGAAATTGAAGGGTGCGTTCCCAGACAGACGTCGAACAAGCATTAAATAAAATCGAATCCTGAGTGCCCTTTACTGCGCTATCGTTGAAATTCTTTGTTGAATAATTCTTGTAATATTGTGACAACAGTTTTAATAAACAGACGTCAATAAGGAAAAATTAACATTCTGTTTATATCTATTGAAAATATATTTAAATATTCTTTTCGTCTTCAAAACGCGGTGGAAAATGGGGAACGGTGTATCTTAACACTAGGTTCGCTCTGCCTACCCTGCTGTGTGAGGTATGCAGCGTGAAGCTAATTTTTTTTTTCGCTTCGCTCGTATTGTAGTGGTAAAAGCACTGTTTAAGTCCAGCTACACTAAAAGGTCTAATAAAATAAAAATCACATATTTATTTTAGTATAACAGAAATATAAGTCTACTTACTTCTCTATAAGTATTTATCTAAAAGTAAACATAAAATGATGTACGTTACTTTCAGCAATATAGCAGTAGCATATTATATAGCATAGCAAATTTAGATAAATCAACGAAGATAATGTTTTTTTCCCGACTGCTAAGGAAGGGTTATGTTTTTCGCGCGTATCTTGTATGTATGTAATATTCTTTATTACCTCGTATCTCCAGAACCGCTGAACGGATTTACATATTTGAGGTATCGTTAGATTTGTATTAGCAGCCCAAGTGTTCTTAGATAGGTGACGTTAATAAAAAATAATCATGGCGGCTGTGGTACGCCATTGGACTTAGCGAAAAAATTTTTTTTCGTTTCGAATACCACAATATGGGTATCAAATTCAAGAGCTCAATTTCAGGATTTCAAAAAGGTATATCATGATTATCATTACCATAATAAATTCTAACAAAAAAATGAAAAATAAAAAAATATTTGTAAAAACAAAAACCCCGACTGCATCAAACAAAAAGAAAATAAACAAGCCCAATAGTTTATTAGGATTAACAGTCGGGACCTATAAGTAATTCTTCAATTAATAAAATCTTTACCAGGAACCCCCTCATAATTTAAAGAGGTCCCGACTTTTAATCCTAATAAACTATTGGGCTTGTTTATTTTCTTTTTGTTTGATGCAGTCGGGGTTTTTGTTTTTACAAATATTTTTTTTTTTGAACAATTTACAATTACTTTATATCACATGAAGAATGTAATATAAAACACGAAAAATCATTTTACATATGAGGTACGTATGCACATAAATTTATGGTGAATAAATTTATGTGCATACGTAGCGCTCGAGGCAATCCTTTCTAGCTTGAAACTTGATACAAGAGCAGTGTGGACGTTTTATCAGACAAATTGACTTATTGAGAAAAAGTGTATAAATTACAATTATGTAAAGGTAAGTTACATCGTCGGAATTTTAAAGTACCAATAAATTTCTAAATAAGAAAAGACTAACTACTCTAATAAGAATAAAATGACGCCAATCATGACGCAGGAGCACGAAGTGTGACTGTAAAATCGACTTGTTGTGGGTTCGATCCCTATTCGTGGAAATGAAATATTTATTTACATTTATATTTTCATTTCTTCACCCAGGTGTCGAGGTAAAGCGCGTCGTTGAGTTCCGCCACTCAATACGCAATGCCTCCAGAACTCGGCGGAAAGTGGGGAACTGAATGTATTAACATTAGGTTCCCTCTGCCTACCCTGATGTGTGCGGGATGCAGCGGGAAGCTGATTTTGATTTAATTTTAAGAATAGACTATTTGTAAAAGTTACAGAACTCTTTGCCACGAAAGGCAAGAAGAAGGAAGATCCTATTTACAATTCGTTAAGAAAATTTACATTTAATGTGAATTTTAGTTTATACATTATTAATTTCAGAATTCTATCACTCAACAATAAGAAAAGATAAGAACGGAAAGTCTTTTTACTTGAAAGCATAAGGAAAGTTAATCTAAAAGGTTTTCTTCAACAAAACGTGGCCTCAGTAAGCAGATAATAAGTTATTTGTCATTTGGCGTCTACTGTCTTAAAAAGAGAGGTATCTGAAGTCATTACACAGAAGATGAAATATATTTTGGAGTGTCTTCGAACTAAGAGACGGGATGCAAACAGCGTGCAACGATGCGAAGTGACGTCGACGCTAGCGAGCACACAACACGGGTTTATTGCGCTCGCTCTGTGCTGTTTCGCATCATATCCCGCTGTTTGATAGCTTCCAAGACAGTATTGACGTCTCGTGAAAGTATTAGATAAGCGCAAAAGAATATTTTTCACGTCAACTGCATAATATTTTCCTATAAAATGAGATGACAAGCAAAGTGGAATACTTTCTCATTTCCTTTTATAAATAAATGATGATAAATTCAAGCTCGTGTGAAATATAGTATAAGATACGTCCGCGTGTACGTACACATTTTTCTTTTAAGGATATATGAAAATAATAAATAGATACAAGCTGTTAGACAATAAGCTCTTCTATTAGTTCCGATAGCGCAATATCAATTATATACAGCTTCGATCAGAGTTCTAAGAGCTTGGTAAAGTGCCAAAACTACAGATATTGAAGTTCTCTTGAGTGTGGACGAAGTTACTTTTGTAGGTCGAGACGTAGATGGCGTAGTTGTTAATCCAATGGATATAATTAGTTATATAGCAGTTATTCAGACGCTGTTTATACAAGAGTCATAAAGCTATCTCCGAATATTGGTTCGACTAGTCGATAGTATCTCTTAAGAGAGTTTTAGTGGAACTGGCAAAAGCTAGTTGCGGAAAGTAAACAAGCACAATTAGTCTGAAAACGATCGAGATAGGGTCAACTTAGAAACTGATCTGATAGGATCACTGTAGCTTTTCGCTGAACTGAACTTTACCACACTTACTTTACTTTACACCTTATGGAATATTGAGATTGTTAGAAAAAATATTTAAATTATAAATATAAAATAATATTTATATTATAAGCATTAATTTCCAATCTAACTGGATTACGAGTCTGCATTCTTCGTTTACTATACAACTTGCCAGCTTTACTTATCGACATAAAACGCTTATACGGGTAGCCGTATTTGGGGATCCCCAATCGGGGCTCAAAGAGTCACGGGTAGTCTTTGTAGGCCGTCCAAATATCCACAAAGACCTAACGGTGCGCATTCTCCGTCACTACTGGCCGGATTTATATGCACCATGAATTCTTCTGTGAACTCTGGTGGTCCAATTCAGCATCTACGTAATGAGCATTTTCCATTGACGTAAAAAATAAAAATCTGGAATATCTGATAAGCAACCGTGAAGTTCCGTGAAGAAGCAAAAGTTATGTATTATACATATTTTATATTGACATATAAAGATAAAAAATCTAGATCATGAAAATGAAAAATGAAATGCCACTTTAATAAGAGAGATGTTCAACGTGTTTTTCATTTTTCATTAAATTATAAAATTTAAGAACTACAATTAATAAAATGTCGCCTTAGCAAATTATGTTCAGTATGTTAGGCAATTTAAATCAATACACACAAATATAATTGATGTCTATCTATCATTTCAAGTTACCGCGTTTTTTAAATGCGTACAGTTTTTTTACGAAGATTTAAATTACGATTTATAAACTATGTAACTGTATGAATAGCAAAGTACCCACCCAATTTCTCCTAAATACACTTAAATAATTGAGAGGCGAGAGAGGCTGCTTGTATTATAATAAATTTTATTATTCCAACATTCTTATCAGACATATTTAAAATTAATCAGATATTCTAAAAGTAAAATCGTAATCCACTTGATTTCGCTCTGATTACTCAAGTGTTTTTCTACTTGACTATATTTTAGATCATGTTGTTTTAATAACGTCTTAAATATCCTTTTTCTTATTTGTAAACATAGACACAAAATTCGTTATGCATTTTTAAACCTATTCAAATTTAAATTCAAAATTATTGACTCAAATTTAAATTCCAAACTTAATATATTATTTATTCAAGTACACTATTGTGAACACTGCCACTGCGATGCACCGAATGACAGTTCTGTATAATGAATTTTGAGACAAAAGATTATTTTATTAAATAATCGAAATAATACTTTATATTTTTTAACAAAATTCATTTTTTTTTTCTTCACAAAAATCTATTTTTTTTACAAAAATAGCTGATATGATATATTTTGCTCTATAAAGTTAAAAGTTACTTAATTATTAATCAAATAAAATATTTAGCCTATGAACATTAAATTTACTAAAAAACTATACAAACATTTAAAAATCTATAACATCTGATATAGTATAATTAATTTAATGAAATTAATTAAAAATTAAATTAAAGAATACTAAAAGATCCGCTACATAATAACATGATATTAAAAATGTTCCTTAACAAAAAATAATTAAAGCGTTGGGCATTTTAAGTTGACATAATTATGAAATTTTAATTTTCATAATTATGTCGACTATAAATGGATGAACGGAACATCTCATTTGGCACTCACTTAAAGAGGACAGTTGCTCTGTAATATGCGTCTATGGAAACATCAACCTAAGTTTATAAGTACATAGTTGAATGAGTAAAAGAATAATATAAAAATAGCTGTTCCGCTTTATAGCATTTTAAAGTTATATCTCTACACGGTTAAGGTACTAACAATTTGTGATCAACTTTCGTTTACATTATTTCACACTTCAGTCATATCAGTTCATATCCGTGTCTTACTTATATATTTGTATATTTTAAGGATATAAAATTATATTTTTTTAGCTTCACGCTGTATCCCGCACACAGTAGGGTAGACTGGGACTGGACCCTAGTTTTAAGATGCTCCGTTCCCAGTTTTCCGCTCATATCATATATCAGCTTCACGCTGTATCCCGCACACAGCAGGGTAGGCAGAGGGAACCTTGTGTTAAGACACTCCGTTCCCCATGTTCTGCCAAATTCGGGAGGCATTACGTGTTGAGTGGCAGAACTCAACGCCGCGCTTAACCTCGACACCAGAACAAAGAAATGGAAATATAAATTTAAGTAAATATTTCATCTCCTCGAGTGGGGATCGAACCCACAACTAGTTGGTTTTATAGTCACACTTCGTGCCACGACAGGTTTTCCGCTCATCTGTGCCCGTTATAAGCTTATAAAAAAATTATATAAAGTCTAATCTAATGTTTATTTTATCTAAAGTCATAGAAATATATGAATAATTCAATTATATATATAATATTCTACCCAACCTATTTAGTCCACGACCAAAATAAGTCTATAGAGCGCCTCATTACGCTGTAACATATTCCGTACACCCTCGATGTCAGACGAAATTAATTCGTAGCACCTTTTAAGCGAGTGCCGCGAGGAGCGTCCGCTTTCGAGAGCAAAGGACATTATCCGCGACATTACGAATTCAAAAAGTCTCCTGACGATGAAACATGGAGATCGATACTCGCAAAAATCTAATCGAAGAGGTCAGTCGTGGCGCAGGGGCACAAGCGTGTGACTGTAAACCTGACAGGTTGTGACCTCGAGTCCCATTCGAGGAAATTAAATATTTAATATTTTCATTTCAGCGCACTGGTATCTTGTTTGAGTGAGTTTGGTGAAAGTTGAATTCCTCCGCTTACTTAATGTTTCCATAATTTGGTTTAAAGAGGGGAGCGGAGATCGATACTCGCAAAAATCTAAATTATCTCTTGGGCTAAATGGAAGGTAACTGACTAACTATCTAAATGTTTTTAAAAGATTTCGTTAGTTTCCATTAATATTAATATAATAATAGTTAATAGTTTTTATTTATAATATGTAAATAAATAAGGATGTCGAAGAGGTCAGTCGTGGCGCAGGGGCACAAGCGTGTGACTGTAAACCTGACAGGTTGTGACCTCGAGTCCCATTCGAGGAAATTAAATATTTAATATTTTCATTTCAGCGCACTGGTATCTTGTTTGAGTGAGTTTGGTGAAAGTTGAATTCCTCCGCTTACTTAATGTTTCCATAATTTGGTTTAAAGAGGGGAGCGGAGTGTCTTGACACTGGCTTCCTCTCCCTATCCAGTAACATGCAGAATACGGTGGAAGCTGAAAACAAATGCTGAAGAACAATAACATAACACTCAAATAACGTTTCTACTTGTGTTAAATTTGGTATTCAAATATTGAAAGGTTTCTTGTAGTTGAGTCTGAATACAATACACAAATTCCATCACAATTATTATGTACATATATTTCACAAATACTTCATAGTTTTCTATCTTCTCGTGTCTGTTTCATATTATATTATTCGTCTATTATCAACCACTCTCTCTCGTCTCTATTATGTAGATACCGAAGCCCTACTTTGTCTATCTACTATTCTATTATTATAAATATTCCTCAAGGAATCGGTACTTACACACCCGGTTTATTTTCCAATAATTTTTTAAACGTTATTTATTATCAACTTTAAACAGTTAGTAAAAAAACCGAATATGTCATTGATTTCTAAATTTACAGCTAATAAATTAACTTTCTACCTAGCTCATTTTATTAACCAAAAAACCTTGTCTTTATAAATATTACGTAATTAGATATTAACTTTCTACTGTACTATATACATAATAGGTCGGGACAAAAGAATTTTCGTATTTTGAATGTATTTTTAGAAATCAAACTTCTTTGGCTGTACTGAATGTAACTAACTGGTTTTGATGTCAGTAAATGTGACATTCGGAAGATGTGAATAAATAGAAAAAAAAAACTAGTTCCTTTCATTTTTCTATTGTTTTTCAAGCAAGCAAAATTAATGTATGTGACTTAGAAAATCGGTACATTTTAAAATTTTATTACAAAAAAGGTAAAAGGTTCGAGTTTACGGTGGCACCCTTGTCCCAGTCACTACCCCTACGCCACAACACGCTCAATTTCCATTTATTTCATATACTGCTCAATTATAGTATCTTATATGTATTTACTCAAATTACAAGTAGAAAAATTATTTTTGCATTAAAAATTATTTCTCTCCAAATGTTTGGTTGGCAGTACAGAAAGATATATATAAATATATACATACATTCAATGAAGCCTTACTTGTCTGGCAGTTATATGATATGAATCATCCCTTCAAATGGGAGTAATTTAGTTAAGCACTTAAACGAGAAGGGTCTGTTAATAAATTTAGCAAATATTCCAGCTACTGCTTCAAATATGATTGTTAGAACATATTTGGTGAGAATCTGGGGATTACTCCAAACTTAAAACCGTACCTCCGCCTATCGTCGTCGTTAAAAATAATAAGTAGTTAATAATAAATGCTTGATGACAATTATTTAGGGAACATTATATGTGTAAGACATATTTAATAGTAATTAATATTTCGAAAATTCAAAAGCATTACAAAAAACTCGATTAAAACAATATCGTAATCCATTGTCGTGGCTAACGGGCACAAGCGTGTGACTTTAAACTCGAGGGTATCCCAATCGGAGAATAAATAATTATTTCATAATATTTTCATTTCTTCGCTCTGTTACCAAGGCCACTTAACACGCAAAGCTCAAAAAATCAATATATCTTCGATTTAAACGAAGATATATACACGACGTTTATAGTAGGTACAGATGACAATAGCCAGAATCTGTACTTCTCTTTATAAATATATTATGTAACCGCTTCTACTTACGATGCAAAATAACTAAAAACGTGAACTAGAACAATGAAAAAAATGAACACAGAAAAAAAACATTCCCCTACTATATTTATTGTTTAGGTGCATATCACCGGAGCCACGACGCTGCGGTGATGCAGCGAGTGAGCATTAATGAGCGCGCTAGTTGTTTCCACAGTTTTCTTAATCTCGTTCAAATCACTGATTTTGCGACAACACAATGTAAAATTTATTTCGTAAACAAACACTAAATATCTACTTTATATTGGTGTTATATTAACAGCGAATCGAATTAATTCTTTGGTGTCGTGCTTAGTATAATTTAGTTTTTAATAATAAAGATTAAAAAAAATCAGCCTCTCGCTGTGTGCAGGACACAGGTAGGCAGAGGAACCTAGTGTTAAAGACACTCCGTTACCTAATTCCGTCGAATTTTCCTTGGCATTGCGTGGTGAGTGACGGAACTCAACGCCAGTATTTTGTACCAGCAGCCAGAACGAAGAAACAAAAATATAAACAAATAATAATAAAAGATAATTATTATAGTCTAATTTCAGATAATAAAAGGGTGGCTAAGAGACCATCAGTAACAATGAGTATCAATTAGAAAGTATAATTTTGTCTTTCTTTAAGAGTTGAACGCTACGTATGTTTTTTAGTTGTTGATAATTTCATATTGAAATTGAAACATTGAATAAAGCACATTTATTTATTTATTTATTCAGATTCATCAGTGAGTAGTATTTACATAAGTTTTACAATATAATAGTTTACTTAACTCTATATGCCTTATCAATGCACTACCTTCTTTTTGCCTTTTTAGGGTTCCGTACCTTTTAAGGAAAAAAGGAACGCTTATAAGATCAGTTTGATGTCGGTCCGCCCCTTCGTCCGTCTGTATGCTAAGAGCTTTTATCTCAAGAATTCTTGGAGACATCGAGTTGCAATTCAAACCATATAGATCTACGGTCTCTGATTTCCTGAAAAAACAATTTTCTACATTTACTTTAAAAAAAGGATTGGCCGTTTATAAAAAACGCGTATTTCAACGCTATAATGGGAATCAAAATTATTGGAGTACTTCCAGTCGACGTAGACTTATAAAATTTGGCAGCTAACATCTACAGGTAGAGTACAGTGTACTAAATGAGGAAAAAATCAGAAAACTTTTTGTTTTATCTAAAAAGAGAAAGCAAACGAGTGGACGGGTCAAAATTGCCAGACGACGGAAACTTAAGTGTCCCTAACGAACACAGCGACTTCGGCCTGAGGCATATAATTGTTGGCTGTGTCGCTCGGTCGGGCAATCTGAGTCTTCGTCAGAAACAACAAGGCAGGTCGTGCCATCTCAAGATGGTAGTGGAATGTAGACCCTTGAAATTACAAAAGTCCACGTGAAGCATTGTAGAGGTTGCCGTGGAGAGTACACCTGGTTTGCCTTGTCTGTAGCGCTGTACTTTGCTTTCCCCAGAACTCAACGGGCGGCCTGAGCTTCAAGACTGAGGGAGGGACTCTCCAGCACCAGTGGTGCTGATACCACTACTTAAGCTGGTTTTATATGTTATGGATGGTAATGATCCGGTCGAATCTGCTTATTCGTGTTGACCTTGCTGGAGACGTGACTAAAAACCTATATATTTGTTGTTTTAGTATTTAGTAATTTGGTATTATAGCCGCTAGTTAAGTGAGGTGTCAGGTGAAAGGGCTCTAGCTAAGCAAAGCTTGAAGTTCAAAAAAATCTCGGTACCTCCAATTGTTGTACGGAACCGTCGGTGGGCGAGCCCAATTCGCACTTGTCCGGTTTTTTACTTACCTACACACACGGCAATATGTTTCAACGTATTGGCCGGTCTAAATGGTGATTAAAAAATGTTGTGTACGACGTATGATATGTGTTCACAGTTTATGTTTCTTTACTGCTTTATGTCACCTATAAATATACTAAACACACATTATTTTTTTAGTAGATCTTATAAATTATTTTCATTACATTTGTGATTATATGATATTATTTTTTCGAGAAATATTCTGTTTAAAATATGTTATTTTTTTACTTCTTTTATAATTATTCTAGTTTTTTATATTACTAAGTAATCTATTTTATTTCCAGTCATCTTTAAAATCTCATATTAAGGCAATTTATCTATACTATATTTCATCGTTTTTTTTATCACACACTTTAAGTAGAAAACAAATATTAATAAAATTTTTCCATAACTTGTTTTTTACTTAAAAGAGGCCGACTTTATAACATGAAAACCGCTATAAATAGATAAATTAATAAAATTTCCAATAACAATTTTCCCTACTCAAAACTCGTTGGCCACCAAAGCCTTGACTCATTGTCACTGCACTGCTCGTATTTAAACATAAAAATTTATGCTCTACATTTTACTATATAGCTGTTTTATAACATGCTCAGGCTGAGTGTATTCGATTTGCTATTTTTTTTTCGATTGTATAAAATCAGCTTCACGCTGTATCCCGTGCACTGCAGGCAGACGGAACCTAGCGTTAAGACACTCCGTTCCCCACTTTCTGCCGAGTTCTGGAGGCATTGCGTGTTGAGTGGCAGAACTCAACGCCGCGCTTGTCCTCAACACCAGAGCGAAGAAATGGAAATATAAATTTAAGTAAATATTTCATCTCCACGAGTGGGGGATCGAACCCACAATCAATCGGTTTTACAGCCACGCTTTGTGCCACACAACATAATAAGCCATTGATATCTTCATAATAAATATATACATATATGGCCTTACCAATATATGACCACCGACTAGAACTTAATTTTAAAAGAATAATACAATAGAAAACTGACATTTGCATATCAGTTATCCGGTTATAATTTATTCAAATAAATGATGTTTTACTATATTTTATATTAAGTTTTCTATAAAAACTCAGTGAAATACGAACGAATCGCTTAATATGAAATGGTCATTTAAAACGTCTGCCTAACATTCTAAAGAGAAGGGAAGCTAAAATTATACGCTACATTAATAATTCAGAAAGGTCTCTTGGCGACAAAATAAAAAGGGATTGATGGCGTCGAAAATATGAATAATAAATGAGAATTCGGCAATCCTAGCATACAGAATAATTGACAAAATATTTAATATAAATTAAATTAAATTTCAATATTATATTTCCTTAAATTTATATTTCCATTTCTTCGCTCTGGTGTCGAGGTTAAGCGCGGCGTTGAGTTCTGCCACTCAACACGCAATACCTCCAGAATTCGGCAGAAAGTGGGGAACGGAGTGTCGTAACACTAGGTTTCCTCTGCCTACCCTGCTGTGTGCGGGATACAGCGTGAAGCTAATTTAATTTTTTAAATTTCAATATTACTATTACACAATATCATATAGACAAAAAGTATGAAAATTGAGAGAAAAGATCTTTATCTTTTCTTCTTTTTTAAAAAATTGTGCGTAAAGTGGGGGAACGGAGTGTCTTTACATTTGTTCTGTCTACCCTGGCTTAAGAAAAAACGCGTGAAAATACATTTTACATCGTAGAAAATTGAATTAAATGACTACCCATATAGTGGATAGTAGATATTTAAGATACCGTATAAATTTTTAACCTTCGTTCCCATTTACGACTTATTACTCACATACTATAAAGATACTTATTTTCACATTCTTGCAAATATTTTTCACACAGAGACCCGTAAGCGCTCAATATATACAAAAGATAATAAAATATATAAAATTATTATCATTTTTTTTTTATATTTTATAGGGTAGTGTTACGCGCCATCCGGCTTGTCGACAACTCTCGGGTACGGGTCGGGTACGTATCGCCGAGCGGTCGGGGAGGGGCTTGTCGGGAAAGGAAGGACGCGCGCTTATAATGTCAAATTTGGGCGGGAAAAATGTTTTGTTGGAGTGAGCAGTACAGTGAATTATAATTAACAATAATGTAAGAAATATAGCTATAGGAAGAGAATAAGTGTTTCAGTATCTACTTTTTGCGTTACAGTAGATTATAATAGGGTAGGGTAAACCTAGCTATAGGTAAAGAGAACATAATGAGAAATTAGCACATTGTCCACTTTTCTCCCATATTTAATGTAGAGTCGAGTCTCTTTACCCCATCAATCAAACCGAACATCCATATGTATTTAAAATATTTAAAGGCTGTTTGAACTTACCACTACATACATTTGTACTATTTTTAATAGGTTTTACAGATATAAATTAAAATTAATAATTGTCCTCCTTCATACTACTTCGAAGCCTTTTGGGCTTTCCGTTTGCCGTCACAAAACCAACAGGAAGAAACTTTTTTGACATTATAATCTTTAAAATAATTAATTTTAAGTATATTTGTAAGTAGATTTATTGTTATTAATTTAATAGAGTTAAATACAGCGCCCTAATCTCTTACACACAAGGGTTTGTCCGGCGTACATATTTTTCTGTTACTATAAATTTTTTGTTTATATTTTTTCTGGTGTGGTTCATAAATATATGAAAGAAAAAAATATAATTCACGTGCCACTTCATTTTAAATATTCTTTCAATTTGTTCAGAAATAACAATTTAGATTTATAACTAATTAATACAAAATTCGGTTTAATTTTATTTTATTTTAAAGGGAAGCCTTGAACATGCTGCCTCTGATTAATTTGTCATTCAAAATATTAATTGAGTACAAGCTGAGGCTCGAATTTCGCTGAGTTTGATAAGAATCATTTTTAAGTTTTCAGTTAAGATTCGGTAAGCTGGAATTATATCAAATTACTTATATTGATTATTATATAAGCTAAAAAATCGTTTATAAAATGTATATTTACAGTTTTGAGGCCAGACGTGGCGCAGGGGCACAAAGTGTGCCTGTAAATCGACTGGTTGTGGGTTCGATCCCCACTCGAGATGAAATATTTTTTTACATTTATATTTTCATTTCTTCGCTCTGGTGTCGAGAGAAAAGCGCGGCGTTGAGTTCCGCCACTCAACACGCAATGACTCCAGAAATTTGCGGAAAGTGGGGAACGGAGTGTCTTAACACTAGATTCCTTCTACCTGCTGTGTGCGGGATACAGCGTGAAGCTGAAAAAAAAAGATCGTTTGAAATCGTTCGATCGTTTGTGTCATATATCCAAAGGTCCACAATAAAGTATGCTAATGTTACATGTTACTTGCGTAGTATAGCTTAAGCATATCGTAGCATAAATTTAACTGCAAAAGAAAAGCGTATACAATTTTTGTCTAAAAAAATATTTATCTTATGTCATATAATTTGAACCCATATTTATTTATCAAATGAAGCTCTGAAAAGATAAAAATTTAGATCATAAATCAGCTTCACGCTGTATCCCGCTGTATGCACACAGCAGGGTAGGTGGAGGAAACCAAATGTTAAGACACTCCGTTCCTGATTTTTCACGGAAGTCTGAAGGCAATGCCTGTTAAGTAGCGGAACTCAACACCAAGCTTTGTCTCGACACCAGAGCGCAGAAATAAAAATAGAAATTTAAATAAATATTTCATTTTCTCGGTCGTTTTTACAGAGTTGAGATCAAACATTGAATTCACAACAGTACTAAGATATGTATGTAACAATGAATAATGAACAACTTCCGCAACAGGATATAGCGACGTGTTGGCTGCGACTTGCGAGAGGGAAGACGCGAGCGAGCGTCGCGAGTTGCTGCGTGTTTCATATAAATATAATAAACGAGAGTATTACGTAGGATATGAATGTAAAATGAATGGAAAACGAAATATGATGTGTTTTTGGGAGGAAAACATGGAACAATAAATCTCTTTTCATTTTATGAGCTCAAGTTTTCTTTATTAATAAGTAACCTAACTATATATTGATATCTATAACATGAGGGTAGTTGTGGCGCGAGAGCGCAAGCGTGCGACGAACGCGAAACGTTGTGGGTTTGATTCCCACTCGAGGAAATGAAATATTTAATATTTTAATTTCCTCGCTCTGGTAACGGGAACAGGAGTGTATGTATAAGATATATACTTCCGTTACATATCCGTACACATCCGCATCATACACATTGGGAACCGAGTATGAACACTAGGTTAGAGAGAATTCTGCCTATCTGCTATGAGTGAGATACAGCGTGAAGCTAAAAAATATATAACATGCTAATTAAGATGACACAATCGTGGCCCATTACGATAGGTTGGGTTGTGTACATCATGGCTGTGGCTTCAATTTCTATTCGCACCTTGTTAAAATATTGTTCTATTTCTATTCGGACCTAAATGAAAATTCCCATTACTTTCTTTCGTCTTCGAAAAAAATAAATCATATTATATATATATAAAATAATCTAGACCAGATTGTAACTTTACTATGTTTTATAAAAAAATGTTGAAGAAGAAGAACCCAACATCAATTTAATTTCATTGAAGTATGTATAAAACTATTTGTAGCACATTAAATTTAATGTTAAACATCAAAAGAGTAATATTTATTATATATATATATATATATTATGAATACATAGGATAATTTTATATTTGTTTATAATTGGCGCTGACTACATGGAAACAAGATAAGTTACGTTAATAAAAAAATACTGTAAATGATTGTATAATTGTAAATGTAAGGATCTTATTTCTCTATTAATTCTCTAATTAAAATGCCACACTCCGTTGCCCTCGGCTCTAATTGAAACAAAGTTTTTTCCGATTCCTTTCATAAAGTTTACGTGTTTCTTAGTTGGCTATCGTCGCTTCGTAAGTAAGTTCTTCTTGCAATTTAGATATTTTTTTTCTCTGTTGCATTTCAGGGAATTTCAAAAATTATTCAATGAACATAACCCTTAAAACACTCTGTAAATAAATAACATTTATTTTATTAGTCGGAGGCCAATCGTGGCGCAGGGGCACAAAGTGTGACTGTAAAATCGATTGGTTGTGGGTTCGATTCCCACTCGAAGAAAATAAATATTTATTTTCATTTATATTTTTAATTCTTCGCTCTGGTGACGGGGCAAAGCGCGGCATTGAGTTCCGCCAATCAACACGCAATGCCTCCAGAACTCGGCAGAAAGTGGGGAACAGAGTGTCTTAACACTAGGTTCCCTCTGAGTTTGCGAGGCGTAAGCAGAGCTTTGCATTTGTGTGAGTGAATGTAGATAGTGTAGGTGTGCCCATGGCTCGAAGCGCGAGGCTTATAAAGAGCCTTATTTCACGTAACTGCTTGACCATTCATATAATCTATTGTACAGGTAGCAATCAGGTGTTTAAATCTTGATATTTTATTATTTTCTTCGATTTATTAAAAATAAAAAAAACTTGACCGTATCACTGTACTCAAATAGAAAAATGTATGTAACGAAACAGTAAAAGAAATCGTAGTCAGACCGCTGTTCTTGATAATATAATGGTCGTTCCGTTCATAATTAACACAAACGGAACAAGACGAAAGTGAAAATGATACATGATTTTGTTTAGAATATAATATTGATGTATTTTGTAGCTTTTTTTATGATAGCTAATAATTGATTTTATCTTTATAAGTGTTCTTTGGCTCTACTTTTTGTAATCACCAACACAAATGAAAAGTTCAGCTTAATACTCGCAGATTGTACGTAAAATAATCGTATATTTATTTTTTATAGTAATTTAGCATTCTTCTTACATAATTAATTATAATATAATTAAATTGAACAGAATACATAACATTTAAAATAACATTTTTAATATTTAATAAAAATATTATAGCAAACGTAACTGTTTGTAGGCATACAACCTCATAGCTTAGTCTTATATTATCCCATAGTTTAGTCGTATTATATATCAGCATCCCAGGATTGATTTTTACTTGGACGACAATCTAATAATCTAAGTTTAAGTACATTTTTTTTATAAACGGAACAAAAATTAAGAACATAGTGGTTTGTCATTTTGGTATATACAATACTCTAATATGTCAAAACTAAAGCCTAATTTATTTGGAAAGTATGTTTTGCAATGCAGTTACTTGGAAAATGCGAGAAATTCTTTCAAAAATATTCATTCTGAATAGAAAAGAAGACGTAAAACAGATCGTAATAGCTACGGTCCATTTGTGTAATTATTATTTATGTTAATGTACGGGCGCAGTACTCGTGTCCTAATGAATTCATTTTCATAACAACGACGTCTTCTCAATGATGCAGCACGACACTTTCATTTTGGGGCCCGAGGCTAAAACAAGGGAATTGCTGCTGCTTCATTACTATGCGAGTTGGGGCGGCTCACAGATCATTCCATTTATCATAACTTATAACGTTGATGTGGTTGGCACGTGCAGCACCAAATTATCTAATTAATTATCATACAATGTCGAATTCGTATGATAATGTGATAGTTGTATATATATAAAATGTGCCTAAACTATTACTTGAATAATTTTTGATATTACGTTATATAGATTTCTATGCACGCTATGTAGAGTATACTATACACTAAAAGAGAGTACAGTACGTGACGCTGCTATCAGTAGGTCGAACATGCTGCAATTAACGGCTCACCTATACTGTGATATATGAACACTCGCACTTATACAAAGCTCAGCTTAGACAGCTTGCGGATTCTACCTAAGTATGTGTGTGTGTGTCCGATCCCCACATTCTGCTCACTCTGCTGCTTGTATGTTGAGGGGCGGAACTCTACACCGTGTTTTGTCTTATTACAAGAGCGAGGAAATTAAAATAATAAATGATCCCTAGTGGGAATGAAACTTCGCCTTATTTTTTATTGTATAGAATAATGTTTTGTCATCCAAACCAGATGTTTTCTTATACTCGAGAAGCTTAAAGCTCCATAGAAAACAGAAAACCCTGATAATCATAATTTTGAAATTGAGAAATTAGTACTTCTTTTAATCTTTAGCTTTTAATGGTTTTATTAGAGAGAAACCAATTTCCGATAAGCCATTTGTGTTTTCAAGTTGTTCAACATGGAATACATATTTGAATAAGCAATTTATTTTTATTTGAAAAATATTGGAGGTGTTTGGCTAAATTCCAACCTCGTGGTAAGCCGTCCATGCATATCGACTAAATTGACGTGACCCAGATCTGTTTATAACGAGACAGTGCGTTAGACGGATCAATAAAGTATTAGTCATAATATAAAAAATTATGTACGGCGTCTGTTAGGTGACTCAAGTTAATATATAAGTTAATTTCTTTTTATAGTACGTATATTTATACCCTTTTTTCTTTTGTATTTTTAATTTTAACATTTTTTTATCTTTAAATATTAATTGTTTTTTAGATCCACTCTGTATCCCGCACATAGTAGTCTAGACAGAAGGAATCTGGGAATCTAGTATTAAGAAATTCCGTTTTTTGTCCCCCATTTTCGGGTGAATTTTTGAGGCATTGCGAGTTGAGTGGCGGAATAAATTATTATAATAGCTCATAATCGTGTCCTGATATATATTTAAAACTAATAGCAATGAACTTAACAGACAGTGTATTAAAGACTCTCCGCTGCCCACTCTCCACTGAATACTAGGGCTTTGCGTATTATTTACCCAAGTGGGAATCGAACTCACCATCTTTAGCTGATGACCCTGAGCCACGACTGGCCTAAACTTCATATATATTTCATTTTTTTAACAAACAGATAACTTTAGAGAATATCGGCAATTATCTTGCTGTCACAGTGTAAGCTACGAGTAATAGGAAATTCCATCTGGGGATACCTGCGCAGATGCCGTGCATTGCGGAACACTGACCCAATTAGAAACCTCTGGAGCACCGCCAGTGCTTTGAATCATTAGCTGCATAAGCTTTGTTTTGTCTGTCAATATTGGAAACTTTAAGAATGGCGCCAGTCGTGGCGCAGCAGCACGAGGTGTGACTGTAAAACCGACTGGTTGTGGGTTCGATTCCCACTCGAGGAGATGAAATATTTACTTAAATGTATATTTCCATTTTCTTCGCTCTGCTGTCGAGGTTAAGCGCGGCGTTTAGTTCTGCCACTTAACACGCAATGAATCCAGAATTCGGCATAAAGTGGGGAACGGAGTGTCTTAACACTAGGTTCTCTCTGCCTACCCTGCTGTGTGCGGAATACAGTTTGAGGCTGATTTATTTATTTTTAAGAATGACTCAAAATAACAGTGGGGCCATTGTAAAATATATTGGTACCTAGTTCTTACAGATAATTGATAAAATTGAATATAACATTAATTCACGTGTCTAGAAAGACACGTGAATTAATGTTATATTGAATTTTATCAAACGAACTAGCTCCTATAACTGACAATAATTCTACTATAACAAGTAAATATAAAATTTATATAAAACGTCAGCAGGCAACCCTACTCCGTGCCCAAGCACTGTATTATTAGAACAGCTGACAAGGTCGAGGGTCGCTCGGACGTCCTGCACTTGAGGTGCATATAGCATCCTGTGTTTATTGTAGTACAAATACACGTGCCAGTATTAATTGTATAAGACAAACATATAAATGGATGAATAAGTTTATTCGACGCTGTTGAGGTACAGGCGTATAACTATAAATGCGACCGTTGTGGGTTCTATTCCCACTCGGGGAAATTAATAATTCTTATTTTCATTTCTTTGCTCTGCTAACTAGGTGAAACGCGGCATATAGTTCTGCCATTCAACACACAATACCTTGAAGTTTCGCCGGAAAGTGGAGAACGTAGTATCTTATGACTAGGTTCTCTCTGCTATATCCAGAATACAGCGTGAAACTGAAAAAAAAATACTTGTGAATACCAACAGTGCTTCTATGCATTACGTATATAAATAATGATTATTTAGAGTTGTATAATATGAAATGACTAGTTGGAGGTTATGATTTTAGCATTTAGCTTTTCATCTTTAGAATTCCACAGTTGATGTTCCAGAGCTTGAATTTCTATTCTATTTTCTTTTTTTGCTATCAATATAAATGTTTGCTGAGAAGCCACTTATATATTTCTTACGGATTAACTGTACTATTATGGTTTGACATCAAAAAATATGTACATGTCTTTAAAACCAATTATACTCTGGCCTAATAATTATACAGTAAAAAAAAGTTCTAATTAAATCCGTCCATTTCAATCCAGTTTTGAATGAAGAAATTCACCAGGATTATATGCCAATACAATAAAATAATATAAAATAAAAACAATTAATAATATATTTATCGTTTAAGTTCTTATTTTATTATTATATGCTATTTTCTTGAACATTTTCTTTGTTTCTTTATTTATTATCTTCACAAGCTTAGCGTGGGAAGTCACAACACACGGACGACATTACCCAAATCAACCTGACATTCCCGACAACCTCATTCCTCTAAGCACAGTAACATTACAGAACCCTTTTGACTCACGAACACGATGTAACAGAGATAAATGTAGAAGCATTTGCAATAAATGTACGAGTCCCAAGTAAGCCCTTTTGAAAATTTCTACCACGAATTCGTTACATTATTTACTTCTTAGGACAACTGTCATCGCTAAACACACAAGGGTGTCCTAAGTTGTATAATAAATCTTGATTAATTTTGATTATAATGCTAAATAAGCATTTAAATATTCGAAATTATAAATTGATGCGGCTGTAACGCGATGGTTGTGAGTTCGATTCCTAGTCAAGGAAAAGAATTATTATTAACTAGAGGGCGCGCGCGGCTTCGCCCGCTTATTAGGAGTGAATTCTAAAAAAAACATTAAACACGTGTTCAATAAAATATTTTTAACAGTCTGAATTTAAATTTTTATAAAAATCGGTGGCAATTTAAAGATTTTTCCATATAAACTTTCAATCCCTTATTTGAACCTTTAGGGGGTGAATTCTTAAAAACCATGAAACACGTGCTCAATAAAATATTTTTAAGAGTCTGAATTTCAAATTTTATAAAAATCGGTGCAGATTAAAATTTTTTTCCATACAAACTTTCAACCCCTATTTCATCCCTTTAGGGTTAAAATTTTTGAAATTCCCTTCTTAGTGGATGTCCAGAATATGAAAATAAACATCTGCCCAAGTTTCACGTTTCTACCATCAGTGGTTACGGCTCTGCGTGCGTCTTACCTCAGTCAGTCAGCACAAGTCCTTTTATATATATAGACTAGAGGGCGCGCGCGGCTTCGCCCGCTTATTAGGAGTGAATTCTAAAAAAACCACGAAACACGTGTTCAATAAAATATTTTTAACAGTCTGAATTTAAACTTTTATAAAAATCGGTGGCAATTTAAAGATTTTTCCATATAAACTTTCAACCCCTTATTTGAACGCTTAGGGGGTGAATTCTTAAAAACCATGAAACACGTGTTCAATGAAATATTTTTAAGAGTCTGAATTTCAAATTTTATAAAAATCGGTACAGATTAAAAAAAAATTCCATACAAACTTTCAACCCCTATTTCATCCCTTTAGAGTTAATTTTTTTCAAATTCCGTTCTTAGTGGATGTCCAGAATATGAAAATAAACATCTGCCCAAATTTCACGTTTCTACCACAAGCGGTTACGGCTCTGCGTGCGTCTTACCTCAGTCAGTCAGCACAAGTCCTTTTATATATATAGATAGATTAATATTTTCATTTCGCTCTGGCACCTAGGTTTAAAATTAAATTAAATTTGAAAATTAAATTAGCTTCACGCTGTATCCCGCACACAGCAGGGTAGGCAGAGGGAACCTAGTGTTAAGACACTCCGTTCTCCACTTTCTGCCGAATTCTGGAGGCATTGCGTGTTGAGTGGCAGAACTCAACGCCACGCTTAACCTCGACACCAGATAAATTTAAGTAAATATTTCATTTCCTCGAGTGGGGATCGAACCCACAACCAGTCGGTTTTGCAGTCACACCTCGTGCCGCTGCGCCACGCTCCACTCCTGCTCTCGACACCAGAGCGAAAAAAATGGAAATATACGTGTAAATAAATATTTCATCTTCTCGAATGGGGATGGAACCCACAACCATTCGATTTACAGGCACACTTTGTGCCCCTGCGCCACGACTGGCCTCGAATTTAATAAATTTAAAGCGTGTTTTTCTATCAATAAAGACGTCGACCGTATCTCGAACACCGTGTAAACAGGACAAGACTAAGATTGCGATGTACAGACTATTATAGTATTTCCAGGCTATTATTCACTTTCCGCCTGTCTTTGGTTGAGTTACCGGTGTCCGTACTGATAACGCTATAAGCGTAGTGCCTATAGTGGTCCCATTAATGTTAAATGCTTGTATGGGGTTCATATAATACCAATTTAGATGAGCTTTAGGTTTACTAAGTATATAAGTGTATTTAAATATACAAGTTAAATCAAAACATTAATAAATATTTGATGAAAATGGCTGTCGTGGCGCAGTGGTACAAGCGTGTTGTTTTATAAACGCGACAGTGGGTTTTGTGGGTTCGATTTCCAATCGCGATTGTGGGTTCGATTTCTAATCGGGGAAGTTTTTTTTTCACTATGTATCCCGCATATAATAGGATAGACAAAGGCAAACTAGTATTAAAACACTTCGTTTCTCACTTTCCACCGAATTTTAGGGGTATTGCGTGTTGAGCGGTGGAACTCAAACTTCAAAAAAATAACACATCGTTTGTCAGCCGACCGTTATTTTAAACGATCGTTGGAGATTTAAAAGTCACTCTACAAAAATGCTAGCGATATAAAAAAATATAATAAGCGTATAAGAATTTTAGCATAGTTTGATAAGAAGATAAGCTAAATTGGTAAGAACTCTAACTCAGATGAATAAATTCTAAAAGCGTGGATTAAAAATCCCGCTAGGTTCAAATTTATAAATAATATTTTTCTTATGCTAAATGTTTAAATATTTAAACTTAAGATATTAACAATACTTTTTTGGAAAGAAGCAAATTATAACCGAAATAAGGTTTAATTTATTAGTATAACTTATACAGTTATAGTTAACTGTATATATATATATCTTGGACAACAACGGGACGTGATCTGAGACAGCTTCATCTCTCTCTCTCTCATCTTATTATATTTAAATATATTTCTGTACAGATTTTATAATTTTAAAAAAGTATAAAAAAAAACTAAATGAAATAGTGAACCTGTAAATATGGAACAGAGACAATTACAGAAAAATAAAGATCCTCACTTCAAACGTTCCTGATTAATTAGTATTATTTATTATTTATTTTAGTATTATTATTTTTTTTAATTTTTTAGTTATTTTTCTATTAAAGTTTATTTTATATATATGTGTATATATATATATGTGTATATATATATATATATATATATATATATATATATATATATATATATACAAGAGATAAATACGTACTATATAAAATATCATTATAGAATTTCACTACGCGAGACTAGACTCGCTTGTTTAAGTTATAACCCAACTTCAACTCGTTTATTTCTGTCAATTCAGGACAGCAACAAAGAAAAATTACCTTTGACCGCTGAAATGAAAGACTTGGCTAGCTTGAGGGAAAGAAAAATATAAATATAAAATACTGATGAGGCCAGTCGTGGCGCAGCGATACGAGGTGTGACTGTAAAACCGACTGGTTGTGGGTTCGATCCCCACTCGAGCAGATGAAATATTTACTTAAATTTATTTTTCTATTTCTTCGCTCTGGTGTCGAGGTTAAGCGCGGCGTTGAGTTCTGCCACTCAACACGCAATGCCTCCAGAATTCGGCAGAAAGTGGAAAACGGAGTGTCTTAACACTAGATTCCCTCTGCCTACCCTACTGTGTGCGGGATACAGCGTGAAGCTGATTTAATTTGATTTAATTTAAATACTGGCGAGACTTTGTTCTTGCATGACAACAGAAACCAGCCAACCAAGGGGCGATGGGGACCCCAATAATAATGTAATCAGGGACGTCGTGGTCGGCAAATACCTACATTAATGATTTGCATGTGCGCTCGACGCGTTCAATTGAGCAACGCTTGTAAAATATGCAGCGGATGTCCTTTTCATCGTTATCTCATTCTGTATATTAAATCACTATTTATTTAATGAATTACTTTTACTTAAATTTTTTTAGGAGCCGGTCGTGATACAGGCGTGTGACTGTAAATGCGATATGTTGTGGCTTCGATTTCCACTCCAGAACATGAAATATTTAATAATTTCATTTAATCGCATCGGTGTTGAGGCAAAGCGCGGCGCTGAGTTCTGCAACTCAAGTCAACACGTAATGACTCCAGAATTCCGCGGATGATAAAGAATGGAGTTCCTTAGCACTAGATTCCCCTCTGCCTACTCTGCTGTGTTCGGGCTAAAAATGTATATGTTCATTAGACTAACATATTGAAAACACTTCCGTCTACATCAATTCTCGTTTAAAACTTCAAAAGCATAAGTGAAAAAAACTTATATTACTTACATATAAATGATAGACAAACGTATACTTATTTAGAAAACGTATAAAAATTTTAACGTAGCAATACGTATGGCTTAGTGGTCAGAGCGCCTAGTTGGATTCCAGGAGGCGCGGGTTCGAGTCCCGTTACGTTCAAATTTTCTAAATAAGTATTTTTATTTCCTAAGTGTGGAATAACACTTTAAAAATGTTAAAAATAGGCAGACGTATATTGTATTCTTTGGAGGCCATTTAGTATTTGTAAGAATATCCTTATCGAACCCATAAACAGTGTCCCGAATACTAGTATACACGAGAAAATGTTATAGTGTGGATATAAAATATTCAAATGGCAGCTGTCGGCCGTATCTTAAGGAAGAGTTTATAGCTAAATGGCTCCGAAGATAGCAATAATATACATATTAGTACTTAAAACGACGATATAACTATATTTTATATTTTTTACTATAGTTATACAAAATTCTTCTATTTAAGTAAAAACTTTCCGGTATTTATCTACGAAAATAGTTTAGTTAAAATAATATATTTCATGAATAATTTTATTAATTAAAATAAATAAATCAGCTTCAAGCTGTATCCCGCACACAGCAGGGTAGCAAAGGGAACCTAGTGTTAAGACACTCCGTTCCCCACTTTCTGCCTAATTCTGGAGGCATTGCGTGTTGAGTGGCAGAACTCAATGCCGCGCTTGTCCTCGACACCAAAGGGAAGAATTGGAAATATAAATTTAAGTAAATATTTCTCCTCCTCGCGTGGGGATCGAACCCGCAACTAGTCGGTTTTACAGTCTCACTTTGTGCCCCTGTGCGACTGGCCTCATTTTATTAATTACTGTCGTCTTTTCATATAATCTTATATTGAAAACCATCATACATTATGAAATTTGCAACCTGCTTTATGTTCTTTGTATCTACCAACATCAATTTAAATAAGTAACTTAAAATGAAAATGTTGTTTTTATATATGAGGCCAGTATTGGCACAGGGCAGGGGCACAAAGTGTGGCTGTAAAAGCGACTGGTTGTGCGTTCGATTCCCACTTGAGTAAATGAAATATTCATTTAAATGTATATTTCCTTTTCTGGTGTCTAAGCAAAGCGCGGCGTTGAGTTCCGCCACTCAACACGCTATGCTTCCAGAATTCGGCGGAAAGTGGGAAACGGAGTGTCTTTACACGTTCCCTCCGGCTACGATGCTGTGTGCGGGATACAGCATGAAGCTGATTTAATTTAAATTTTTGATTTGTCTTTATATTATTTATTAAATTATAGATGAAATGAAGAATTTTTGATATACGCTAAAACAGATGAAAGATGAAAGACACTAGTACTAGTACGAAAAACAACATAATCTTATTACAAAATACCCATCAAATATTCATTTATCAAACAAAATAATTGCATTTCCATTCGATTTCACATTAAAATGGTTCAAATACGTAATTCGCTCCAACCATACAAGCACAACAAGCACATTGGCTCCGAGACCCTCGACAGATTGCAAATCTATACAAATAGAGGTATTTATTCCGCCCCGCGTACCAGCACTCCAGCAGACGCCCGGAGGTGCGCGGAATGAAGATGGAACGCCGCCCCGACTAACCTCTAAATAAATCTCGACGCTCCCCCAAATTTCACAACCCCAGTAACAAGTTTACAAGTATTGAGATATATGTATGATATGTATGTATGTTTTTAATATTGATGTGTTGTTTGCTGTTAATATATATATTTTTTTAGTTTTTACAACACTTACAGCAATAAGTTATTCTTTTTAGTTTGTAATTTATTAGCATACTATTTATACATTAAAGTTATTAAAAATCTACTTCACGCTGTATCCCACACACTGCAGGGTAGGCAGAGGAAACCTAGTGTTAAGTTGTTAACACTCCGTTCCCCACTTTCTGCCGAATTCTGGAGGCATTGCGTGTTGAGTGGCAGAACTCAACGCCGCACTTATCCTCGACACCAGAGCGAAGAAATGGAAATATAAATTTAAGTAAATATTTCATCTCCTCGAGTTTGTATCGAACCCACAACCAGTCGGTTTTACAGTCACACTTGTGCCACTGCGCCACGACTGGCCTCATTTAAGTTATTAACTCTGTGCAAAGTTTCAACTACATTCAACCGTCTATTGTTTACATAATAGAGTTATTAACATAGAAACATCCAAAACCATCAAATTATTTAAAAATGGAACTAGTAAGCTTCTCACTAAAAAACAGAATTTGTTTTATATTTTTTAGTCAGATGCTTACTAATTAAATTTTTAAATTATTTGATGATTTAAGATGTTTCTATGTTCCATTATAATCTAATTTAAGACAATGGACCTGTACGTTTTACAAGAATATCATGAATGATGCGGCGGCAAGTTGATAGGGCGTCAAGGCGGCGTCGCAATGCAGGCTGGATGCGCCGATGACCTACATCACAATACTACCATATTCATAGTAAAGTCGAATACACGAAAATACACTAAAGAGCTATTCTTTCAATTTCTGTTATAGTAGTGCCTTAGTAAAAGCGCTATATCCTACATTATTGCTTTAGATATTTTTTTGTTTTCGAGAATTAAGTCGAATAAATCGAGAAATTAATGATGATGGAAAGTACCAGATCTCTGATAGACTTGCCTTCTTCTGATAGACTTTTTTTCAATTTTTTACATAATACAAAATACTAATATGATACTCGTAATTGTAACAGGAGGCCTCGTTTTTCCTTAACACTCTACATGAATTATAGAAAGGACAACAAATTTATAAAAAAAATATAAGTAAATAAAACTAAAAATTAAGAGTACATGTTTGTATGTATGTCATGTATTCTTCTTCACTTTCCGCCCAATTTTTGTGGCACTCAACTCAACGCCGCAATTTGGCTTGTCACCAGAGCGAGAAAATGATAATAATTTATTATTAATGAGTGGGAATTGAAACCATTTACCGTTACGTTTACAGTCACACGCTGTGCCACAAGGCCACGACAGTCATATGGTACCTACGTAAAAATAAAAAACATATCCTGTGAATAACATTTTAATTAAAAAATCCGTTTATTTAGTTTTATCAAAAATATTATATCTCTAATATAACATTTATTTTTATCATATTTATTAAACATCAAAGTTTGATTGAAGGTCGTATTTTTTTAAAGATTTTCATGTCTACCAAGATATCTTGTTAACGCGACAGATTGTGGGTTCGATTCCCACTCGAGGATATGAAATATTTAATATTATCATTTTTCGCCAGCAAAGCGCGGCTTTGAGTTCCGCCTCTCAATTCGCAATATTTCCAAAATTCGGCGGAAAATGAGATACAGAGTATCTTAACACTATGTTCTCTCTATCTATCCTGTTGTGTGCAGGAAAATATTTGCTACATATTTAACAAAAATGATATGTGATAATGATAAATATTTTAAAGCATTAAACATTTTTATAAAGCTTAAAATTATATTTTTATATTTATATACTATAAGCACAACTTACTATAGAAGAAAACAATAAAAGTTACTACAATTAAGCATATTAATGGAACACATATACATACATACATACGTCACTCACTACGTCACCTCTACAAGCTACACCGCGCAGTCCGCGCGTAGCCACGCGTGCGGTGACCCATTGTCCCACTCACTGACACTGGAGATAAAAAAAAGGTAAAAAAAAACAAAATTTTATAATTAAAAATAAATTTTAAAATATGAAATTTAATTTTAAAAAAAATCTAATAATATTTATGACTTAAACTAATTGGAACGATTCTGCTTTTGTGAAAATTTTAATATAAAAGTAAAAAATATTTTCTTATTTTTTAATTCTATTTCGCTTTTTGTTAGATGGAAACATTAATTTCATAATAACACTTTGGTATCAGATGGCGGGAACGAAGTTTTGTGGTTCATCGTCGAGATTGCTTCTACTGAGCGGTCTGGCTTTCATTATGCTGAGTGGTGAGTTGCTATCCAATAAGTAAAAATACTAAAATGTTTTGAAACATTTATATTTTATTTGCGCAACCATTTTTTTTATATTAAACTGAAACAAATATATTTATGTTGTATATTTACTGCGCTCTCTATAATTCAATGGGAAGTGGGAAACGGAAGTGACTTAGTGGGGTAGAGTGTCTTAAGTTCCCAGGTTCCCCTCTACCTACCCTATGTATACAGATGAAGTTAATTTCAGGATGAAACCGATTTTATTACAGTTTTTACTATTGTATTTTTGCAAGGTTCCCTTAATATTTAGTGTTTGTTCTATTTCAATCGTTTAACAAATAAAAAAGTTATACCGTTTTAAATTTTATTTTTTTTCGATAAAATGACTAGAAATAAGAGTTTTATTAAATTGGCTCAAAACTTTACTTTTCAATAAAGGTATAGGTATCTATATTATGTGTTTAAAAAAATGACATTATTATTATTAGAAAACGAAAGTAATGCAGATTAGTAAATTAATAATAATGTACTTCAAACGGGCGAAGCCGCGAGCGGCTCACTAGCACTAAATAAATATCATTAAGAAAAGAGAATCTTGGTCTTGGTCTTATTAACCTAGATCAACAAAGTACTGGATGAAATGGAAAAGTATAAAAATGGGAAAATTAAATAAAAAATTTAAAGCAACATAGCCTACTACATTGCACATAAAATAATAACATATTGTTAGGAAACAACATTAGTCAATGTGAACTGACATTCGTTTACATAAACTGGCGTAACTGGAACACATCGCTTGTACAGAAGTCTAAATAATTTAAAAGAACATCCCAATTCAAGAACATTTTGTCGGAGAAAATTCTTATCATTTCGAGTACTTCCTGGAAGTCGCCCAATACTTATAAATACATATGTTTCCGGCATTGACAAAAGCTATTTGAAGAATCTTTATTAAATAATAATTCATATAAGAAAATATTTCTTGTATAATACGCATATTTATGAGAATGTTTTCATAATTGCTAATATATAAATCAAATCAAATCAGCTTCACGCTGTATCCCGGAGCAGGGTAGGCAGAGGGAACCTAGTGTTAATACTCTCCGTTCCCCACTTTCCCCACGTTCGCCGAATTCTGGAGGCATTGCGTGTTGAGTAACGGAACTCAACCACGCCCTTTACCTCGACACCAGAGCGAAGAAACAGGAATGTAAATTTAAATAAATATTTCATTTCCTTGAGTGGGAATCGAATCCACAACCAGTCTCGGTTACAGTCACACTTTGTGCCCCTGCGCCACGTCTGGCCTCAATACATTATATTATGGCTAACGTAAAAATTGTCTTAAGTTAAGGTTTTCTATGTCTATTATAAAGTCATGTTTGATTGTTGCTTCGCTCTGGTGTCGGAGTAAAGTACGATTTCCGCCATTAAACACGAATGCCTTGAGAATTCAATGCCTCCAGAATTCAGCGGAATATAGGGAACGGGGTGTCTTCACACTAGGTCCCCTTTTCCTACCCTGCTGTATGTGAGATATCACGTTTTTTATGGTCTATTATAAAAAACCGGAAAATGTGTGAATGCAATAAGTAAAGACAATGAAATATATATAATACATTGACCAAATCATTTTATAGGGAAAAATATAATAGCCTTAATTAGTCTATGCTAATAGTGATTTGTTTTATTTGAATAATATAACACGTATTGTCATTTAATGGATAGGTACCATTACTTTTATCTTCTATCTACTCGTATATCGGCATAGAAATGAATAATTTATAATTATAATACGTATTTGGATGGTTCTAGTATGAAATTTTACATATAGATAGAATTTTTATAGTCACGTAAATAAATTTACCTTAACGCAATTGTATAAATCGATTATTATTAACTGACTTTCATCTTTTTATGTCATTTTTTTAAGCTTCACGCTGTATCCCGCTCACAACAGAGTAGGTCGAGGGAACCTAGTGTTAAAACATTCCGTTCCCCACTTTCCGCCAAGTTCTGGAGGCATTGCGTGTTGAGTGGCGGAACTCAACGCCGCGCTTTGCTTTAACACCAGAGTGAAGAAATGAAAATATAAATGTAAATAAATATTTCATTTCCTCGAGTGGAGATCGAACCCACAACCATTCGGTTTTACAGTCACACTTTGTGTCCCTGCGCTACGACTGGCCTCAATTACAACTTTGGGAAAAGAGTTTAATTACTCTATTTATTTAGTACATATTATATACTAAAATTTAAAGTCTACCAATATTTCTTTAACGGCCATCTTTGATACCTATAAAGAAACAATCGGTCGCTTCGTTGATTATATTTTATTCAATAATTTCCCAGACCTTCAGGACACATGCTTTTTCTCATAGGTGTTATACTTTAAAATTTTACTTGTGTAGATGAAATAAATGAATTTTATAATTCAAAATAACGTTTCAAAATAAAATGATCAAAGGCTTGTTTTTATAATAGGAAGCTTTATACAAATTAGTGGTAGATATATATAAAAATATAAGAATTGAACAAAGAACTTTTCTGGACTTTTCGTCGGATAAAAAAAATAACCTACTAAAATTATAAATGTGAAACTTAAAACTTTGTACGGATTGATGTTTGTTCCATTTTCACCCAAAAACAACAAAATGGATTTAGATGAAACTTTATAGTAATATATAATAGATTATATCAGAATAACATAGATAAATTACAATTTAACTAAACATTTTGCATCATATAGCAATAAGTTTAAGCGGGCGAAGCCGCGTTTGGGTCGCCAGTCTCTTAATAAAATATTTAAATATTATCTATATTTCACGCATGAAAATGAACTGAAGGCAGAATTTACACTTATGTCTCTAAATTATACCAGAACTTTTTGAAACTTTCCTTTACTGAACTTTTCTACAGTTCAGTTCAGTTATTACTTTATACTAACTACAAAATTAACTTATATATTTTTTTTCTAATACATTTATTATTAATAAAATCAGCTTAACGCTGTATCCACACTGCAGGGTAGGCAGAGAGAACCTAGTGTTATGACACTCCGTTCCCCACTTTCTGCCGAATTCTGGAGGCATTGCGTATTGAGTGGCAAAACTCAACGCCGCGCTTGTCCTCGACACCAGAGCGAAGAAATGGAAATATAAATTTAAGTAAATATTTCATTTCCTCGAGTGGGGATCAAACCCACAACCAGTCGGTTTTACAGTCACACTTTGTGCCCCTGCGCCACGACTGGCCTTCATGTAATGTACATGCATTATATTAATTGTTTGCTGAGTACTGAATTTTTAATACATTGTTTAGCTCTTGAATAATAGAAATGGCGTGCTTCAAATGAAAATAGAATAGAAAATAATTCACTTTCTTTTTTTCTTTTACTGTTATAATATATTTATATCTATCTATGTATAAATTCCACGTATTAGATATTGTTGATTATTTTATTATTTTAAATTTCACTAATATTTCCTTATTTTAAACTTTATTTAAACTAAAAAATAAAGGCCAGGCGAGGCCAGTCTTGGCGGAACGGCGCTAAGTGTGATTATAAAATCGACTGGTTGTTGGTTCGATCCCCACTCGAGGAGATAAAATATTTACTTTAATTTATATTTCCATTTCTTCGCTTTGGTGTCGAGGCTAAGCACGGCGTTGAGTTCCGCCACTCAACACGCAATGCCTCCATAATTCGGCAGAAAATGGGAAACGGAGTGTCTTAACACTAAGTTCCCTCTGCCTACCCTGCTGTGTGCGGGATACAGCGTGAAGCTGAAAAATAAAAATCAATAATTTACATTCATACATACGTAACGTAATATATTCAACCATATATATGTTAATATACAAATAAGGAGTGCACAGGCACTCGTGTTTCAGGTCACGCCTTAGTTCACAAAGCAAGCCGCCAGGAAGGCGGCGTGGCAAAGCTTGTTATTTATTCTCCAAGTGCTAAATTCCTCCAAGTGCTATAAAACATTCACGAGAACTTGCGCCTACTTTCGTATGGAGTGCTTGCACAGGCCCCCTTTAAATGGATTTGTGCTTCTTCATTAAACTGTCGCTCTTAAGAGTCACACGCTCATGCGTGGCGCAGGGCCACGACTGGCCTCAATACATGAATAATATTATACAGAAGGTTTTTGTAAATTAAATCTTATTATTCTAATCTATGCGTATAATTAATTACAAAATAAAATAAATATATCAAAACAAATCAAAATCAAAATTTAAAAAAGAAACTATAATTACTTTCAGAATATTATTCGTCGCCCCAATTTTTTGGGATATATTAAAAGCAAACACGAGCAGATATTTCAATTTTCCTTTGTGTGCCCAGTGAATAACTGGAAACGACAAAATACATATATGGAACATAGCACACCTACGGTCCTGCACTTTTAGTTCATATTTTATTCAACATAAAGGCTATAAAGCAACAAAAATTTATGGTCCTACGTGTGGCGACCGCAATATATGTAACCACAAAGAAAATAAAACGGGTTATGCTAGTGGAATTCTACGATGGTACATGTGTTTCGTATAATAAATTAATCTTTATTAATTCATTAAATATATTATTAAATTATGTTTATGATTGAAACGAAATCACTTATAAATCTTAAGCTATGAAGATCATAATAATAATAGTATTAGAATATGAAAAAATACTACTAAAATAGAAAACCGGTTAAGTGCCAGTCGAACTCGCCCACTAAGGCTTCCGTAACAATTTCTGGATTGTAGATTAATGGGGGGTACAACTTTTATAAATTATAAAAGTTTACAAACAAAGTTTGCGGGTATATGTACTCATTTTGTATGAAATTAACTACAAATATAAATTTGTAATTATTATTTTCTATGAAATATCTATAAATTTTCACTTTTCGGATCTTCCTTGTTCGTTGTTCCTTTATTTGTATTGGAACTTCACACTTTGTGCCAAATTTCATAACTGTATGTCCACGGGAAATAGCCTATAGGTTTTGCTTAAGCGGCCAATTTCATATAAAAAAAAACAAAATCAATGCATAATTGCTCGTATTTTTGGATTGCGTTGACTTAGAAGTTCCATTTTTTCTTTGCTTCAAGAAACCATAGACCTGAATACTTAATATTAATTTTAACTTGATACTCGAGATAAATGCTCTTGACAGAAGGCGGATAGACAACAAACTGATCCTCTAAGGGTTCCGTTTTTCCTTATGATGTGAGGAACTCTGAAAAGAAGTAAACACTACAAATTAACATTCCAGACGTTTATTTCATATGGGAACTTGTAAAAAAGAATAAAGTATAATATACTTAACAGCTTCACGCTGTATCCCGCACACAGCAGGGTAGGCAGAGGGACCCTAATGTTAAGACACTCCGTTCCCCACCTTCTGCCGAATTCTGGAGACATTGCGTGTCGAGTGGCAGAACTCAACGCCGCACTTAACCTCGATACCAGAGCGAAGAAATGCAAATATAAATTTAATTAAATATTTCATCTCCTCGCGTGGAGATCGAACCCACAACCAGTCGGTTTTACAGTCACACTTCGTGCCGCTGCGCCACGACTGGCCTCGAACAACGAACAAGGAAGATCGATAAGAAGAAGAATAAGGATATTTTAATATTTAGGAAGCAAACGGAACCCTAAAAGCGTTTATTATTCCTAGAAATGACAGTGAACGTGTAGAGCTATGTTTTTCCTAGCACAATATTTACGGTGGCACTATAGAAAGTAATCAACGCTGTCTTTCCGCAAAACTGAATAAATGATCTCTAACCGACGTGGGCCCCTCAGGGTGGCGTGTCCTAGTTGTACCGACACCGTGGGAGGTGAATCAGGGAAGTTTGTTACTAAACTACTTCTTGGTTTATGGTAATGATGTACTATTAATATGTTTAACGGTTCACCTTTGACTATATTTCTGTACTACTAGTGTTATTTTTTAATTAAGTTCTTGTTTTCTGTTTTAAGCAATTGTTCTTCTTTTTATTTTAATTAAAAGTATTGACATCAAAATGAATAGGTATATATATTTTTTTTTGCTTTACGCTGTATCCCGCACATAGCAAGGTAGGCAGAGGGAACCTGGAAACCTTGTGTTAAGGCACTCTGTTTCCAATAAAACACTTCTGTTCCCAATCAACGCCGCGCTATGCCTTGACAACGGAATAAAAATATTAAATATTTCATTTCCTCGAATAGGAGTGGAACCCAGAACTTACAAGTTTACAGGCACACGTTTGTGCCCCTGCGTCACAACTAACCTCATATTAGGTTTTACTTAAGTAGCTGTATCGAGAGATTAATAATTCTGAAACCCAAAAAAAAGTCTAATAATAAAATTGCCTAAACTCTAATAAAATCAACGATTCATATAACGTTTGCTAAGAAACGTGCGACACAAACACAAATATTCATTTCGTATATGAACTAACACGATGTCATTTTGAGGTATTACCTCTTAATTGGTAAATAATCGCTTAGATGATTAATATTTCGAATTTTACTTTCAATTATAAGTAAGTGGATTGTTTCCCTTTGTGTACAATTATATATAAAATATATCAACATAATATAATGATGGCCAGCCGTGACCGGTTATGGGTTCGATCCCCACTCGGGGAGATAAAATATTTACTTATATTTATATTTTCATTTTTTCGCCCTGGTATCGAGGCAAAGAGCGGCGTTGAGTTTCGCCACTCAACACGCAATGCCTCCAGAACTCGGCAGAAAGTGAGGAATGGAGTGTCCTAACTACCCTGGTGTGTGCGGGATACAGCGTGAAGCTGATTTGATTTGATAATTTAGGTCTATTTAAAAAACTATTGAAGACTTTGAATTTAAAAAGTTATTTATTAATAAACCTATCGAGAGCGGTTTTGTCGCGTTTACAGTCACAAGCAACAAGCTTATTGCTTGTGAGTGTAAAAGCGACGGTTGTGGCTTTGATTTCCACTTAAGGGAATTAATTATTATTTAATAATAATTAATTATTATTCAATAATCTTTACTTAAAAAAATTATTTCCATTTCTTCGTTCTGGTGTCGAGGCAAAGCACGGCGTTGAGTTCTACCACTCAATACGCAATGCCTCCAGAATTCGGCAGAAAGTGGGAATCAAAGTGTCTTAACACTAGGATCCCTTTGCCTACCCTGCTGTGTACGGAAAACAGTGTAAAGCTCAAAAAAAAAATTCTTGACTCTAGAAATAAGGTAAAGCGCGACGTTGAATTCCACCACTCAACAAGCAATACCTCGAAAATAAGTGTTCCGCCACGCAATAGCATAAAATGGGGCACAGAGTGTTTTAACATTAGGTTCCCTCTGCCTCCGCGATAGGCGGAACACAGCCTGAAACAAAAAAAAATGATATATTCATATATATTTTTCTACTGATCTTTTTTTAAATGGTGCCATACATTGTTTGCCTACTAAAATTCTGAAACTTGTCTCTTTACAAACTGCACTCACATTAACCCACTTTTGAGGGTAACTTTTGGCTTAATGTTGACTATTAAAAGATTTGTTCCCTTAGTTTATAATTAACTCTCCCTAAAGGGACATTTTGTTTTTTTTATAAATTTAACACAGAAGAAAAGTAATAGCGTTACTTCATTCTTGTAAAGATTAACAATTATACAGGTTAACTATAGAAGCCGCATAGTAGGCTACGGACGTAAAAAATATAAATTTATCACGTTAAACTTATTTATAAAATATATATAATATATATATTGTTTATAAGTCTGTGTATTGTATTATATTAGAAACATCTATATATCATTATATTGTTTTGTTTATATCTAAATTCGTTTATTGTTTATTAATATACTTTTTAACTACGTCCACCACCCACCTTCTTAATATTATGACAGTTTCTTTTCGCCCTAAAGGTAGTCTAGAAAAGATGGCTACTTAGCGGCCACCTTTTTGTACATTTGTTTTCTTTTCTGTTTTTTTTTTTGTGTATTTTATATAAGTGGTGTACAAATAAAGAAAATAAAATATAGGAGAGATAATACACGTACTAAATTTAATTACAATTATAAAATAAATCAACTTCACACTGTATCCCGCATACAACAAGGTATACAGAAGGAGATTAGTATTAAAACACTCCGTTCCCCATTTTCCACCGAATTTTTGGAGGCATTGCGTTTCGAATGGCGGAGCTAAACGCCGAGCTTTTGTCTTGATGCTAGAGCGAAGAAATGAAAATATTAATAATAATTATTATTTCCCTCAAGTGGTGATCGAACCCAGTACGTTGGCGTTACAGTAACACCCTTATGTGGTTGTACCACTGCGCCACAGCGGCCTAATTACTATTATACTATCAGGAATGTTAACAAGAAGCCCTCGGTGTAATGGCACAGCTTCTGACTATTTCGATTCCTTGCTCTGGTAACTGGACTAAACGAGATGTCGAATTCTGCTGCTCAATACACAGTGCCTCGAAAATAGGGCGGTGGGTGGAGAATACAGTGCCAGTGCTAGTGACACTAGCGTCCGTTCTATATGCGGGATACAGAGTGCTAAAAAAGGGTTACTTTCTAGTACTTACTAATAAGATTGTCAATATTTTAAACTCATCTTTTAAGGCTGACAATTAAATAATATCTTTAATATTTCTATATAAGGTCCTTCATGCCTAAGTTAATATTTGTTTAGGGTCTGTAACATGCAAAGGTACCAATGCTTATCTTTAATTTAATTAGTAATTAATTGAAATCTTATTTTTTTTATTATCATGAGTGGAAATAAGGGAGAATATAGTGAAATCACTCCTTTATTTTCTTTTTTATCCAAACAACTCACTTAGTTTTTTTTTATTTTTAAATCTGCAGTCTGCATTTGACCTGGAATGATCTTTACAGCGTGACCGGGCGTTGAGGGGCGGGAGTAGTTCTCTCCTGAACGGACTACTTTGCGTAAACAAATCAAAGAAATAAAGAAAGAAGATGTTCTCATTGTTCTTCTTTACAATATGTATAAATTGTTAAACTACTTGTAAAATGTATTGTGTAATTATTCTACAAAACACGTAATATAATGAACTAATATGAAATCAAAGCCTTTATGCACTTAATTATTTTATATATCACCTAAACGATCAAATTTTGAAGGTAATTCTAGATATTTTTTAGCATCACGCTGTATCCCGCACACAGCAGAGTAGGCAGAGGGAACCTACTGTTTAGACAGCATCGAAGCATTGCGTGTTTAGTGGCCGAACGCTGCGCTTTGCTTCGACACCAGAGCGAAGAAATGAAAATATTACAACTAAATTCATCTCTCATCAATATGTGAAACGAGAAAGTTTATAGGAAAACGGAATAATTGGTTATCTTGCTCTTAAAAACTAAAGTCAATTGTGTTTATCCTTTTATTTTTTTAAGAGCAAGATGAGCCTTTATTTTCTCATGCCGGTCTCCTGTAAAACTTTTCTTTTTTTTCATGTACGTTTTTCGGCATTTATATGTAAGATATTTATATGTAAACAGATAAAAAGGCAAACTTATTGTTTTTTTAAGTATAAATAATATAAAACTGGTTAAGTGCGAGTCGGACTCGACCACCGACGCTTCTGTACCAGTTCCTGGATTATTATAGATCGACGGGAAATTCAACTTATAAAAGTTAACAAACTTAAGTTTGCGTGCATTGCACTCATTTTACATGAAATGAACTACAAATATAAGTTTATATTGATTTTTATCTATGAAAATCCTATAAATTTTGACTTTCCAGATCTTTTGTTTTGTTTATATTTTAAGTTCTCACTTTATGCCAGATTTCATAACTGTAGGTTTACAATGGACAAGAAAGAAGAATCCTATAGATTTTGATTACGCGGCGAATATCATACAAAAAGCAGCAAAATCAATGCGTAAATTGTTGTATCTTTTTATTGCGGTCATTTAGAAGCTAAGCTTTTGATCTGATTTTCTCTATGCTTTAAGGACAAAAGACCTATTTTTTAACGGAACCCTAAAAATATTGATATACATAATATAATATAATCTCTAGATGCCGTTGTAACAGAGAAGAGCCGCAGCTGCTACTGGTGTGGGCCGCTCGCTGAACAGGTGCACCGCAGCCGACGCGCGCCGCCCTGCGACGACGCCGGCAACCACGTCACCACCTGCGAGCCGGAACTACCACATTGTGCGATTGTCGCTACTTCACCGCGTAATTTTTTTTTGTTTTACTTTTTTATCTTATTTAAGTTTATTTCCATGGGCTTAGGAGTCGGGGGAACAGGTGGGACGTGCCCATTTGAAAATAGGTTGAGGCTCTATCTTGTTTAAAGCTAAGGTCCAGTCCATGACTTTGATCCCTCATAGCACCCACCGAAAGAACTTAGTCACAAGGGCGGAGAAAGAAATAAAATAATTTTAATATAATGATTCCCCAAAATTAAAGCAAACTTTCATTATTCCTCTCAAATCACAGAACCAGTCGTGGTGCAGCGGCACTAGGTGTGACTGGCAAAACCGACTGGTTGTGGGTTCGATCCCCACTCGAGGAGATGAAATAGTTACTTAAATTTATATTTCCACCTTCGCTCTGGTGTCGAGACTAAGCGCGGCGTTGAGTTCTGCCACTCAACACGCAATACCTCCAGAATTCGGCAGAAAGTGGGGGTCTTAACATTAGGTTCCCTCTGCCTACCCTGCTGTGTGTGGGATACAGCGTGAAGCTAAATAAAATAAATATAATAAATCACAGAACATTACTTTTTTTATGTTCCAAGAATATGCATGCGTACGTAACTGCCATAAATTAGTACATCCGCTGACGTAGAGGGCCCCGACGTGACCCACTAACCAACATTATCCACTTAGTTTAACCTAATCGTAGACATTCATTCAATCGTATTCTGTCTTGGTGAAAGTGTCGTTTTTACAATATTAATCAATATTGAGGCCAGACGTGGCGCAAGAGCACACAGTGTGACTGTAAAATCGACTGGTTGTGGGTTCGATCCCCACTCGAAGAAATGAAATATTTATTTACCTTTAGATTTTCATTTCTTCGCTCTGGTGTGGAGGCAAAGCCCGGCGTTGAGTTCCGACGCTCAACACAAAATGTCTCTAGAATTCGGCGGTAAGTGGGGAACGGAGTGTCTTAACAGTAGGTTCCTTCTGCCTACCCTGCTGTGTGCCGGATACAGCGTGAAGCTGATTTTTGATTTTAATCAATATATTAAGAAATTAAATTAGTTATGTTTTTCCTATTAGTAAATATATATATACTTTAGTCATAAACTTTTAATTCCTTTTTAGCATACATCGAATCGAGGTTTTGTGTGAAAATTTACCAAGACGAGTGCTACCCACTGTTCTGCAATTCAACCAGGACCTGGAAAATGACCTGTCCGTGTCGGGGTGACTTATGCAATGGCCCCAATATGGAACGAGAAGAAGAAGCTTTCGCGATTCTTAACAAGCTAGTATCAAAAACACAAACTTCACGCATTAAGAAAAGTACAGAAGTCAAAACAAGCAAATTTTTGACATCAAATGACCAAAACACAATTATAATAACTAATATATCGACAATTGAAAATTACGAACTAAATGTGCCTAGTAACGTCTCTTCAGATGATATAACACAAATCATGCTAGGCGACCAACCAGCTCTGGAGGAAACCGATGAGAACCTGTCTTCAACAGAAGTCGCGTCCACAGGAGAAGAAGTACAAGAAGAAACAACAAAGAGAATAGATATGATACCGAGAAGAGATATTATTTCACCCTCAGATGATATACGAAAAGGCTTAGAAGTATTAAAGACTGACAAACTTAGTAAGCCGGTGAAACCTAGTGAAGAGTTACCTACAGCTGAAGCTCTACAACAAAACGCCAGCCCTAGAGCAGTCAGCGACAAAACAACAACAACAATGACGACGAGTGCTGAAACATTGATGGACACAACAATTGACACAATCACAGAAATACCTACACCTAAACCAGAACTTAAAAATAATAGTATAACATACAAAAACCAGGTTTTATCCTTTAGCATTATACCTTTTTCTATTCTCATCGTCCTTTCTTATCTCATATAAAAATTTAATGCTTTTACATAAAAATGATCTCTCTTAACTTAGGTAAGCGCAAGTAGAATTGTGATATTCACGTGATATTAGCTCGTTTTAAATTTTCACATATTCTGTATGGAAATAAAAGAAATAAATAACTATACGTCGTTTTATTTATTTTTCGCATTTTTTTACAGTAATGTAGAAATGTTTTTAAACATTTTTAAAGTGTTATTCCACACTTAGGAAAGAAAAATACTTATTTAGAAAACGTATAAAAATTTGAACGCAGCGGGACTCGAATCCGTGCCTCCTGGAAACCGATCAGGCCCTCTGACCACTAAGCGCCTGGTCGGTTTCCAGGAAGCGCGGGTTCGAGTCCCGCTGCGTTCAATTTTTTTTACGTTTTCTAAATAAGTATTAATAAAAAATGTGTTTTTTACAGTAAATAATAGATACTTATTTTAATAAAGTGTAAATTTTTACTTTTTTATTTATACCTCGTGTAATTTCGTCAATCGAAAGTGAAATCATAATGTTGTGGTAATTTTCTATTACTTTCTTTGTGTTCTAAACTCTTAGACCCCTGAGCCATGGCGTCCCTCATGTCTGAAGTAAATGGTTTCTCCGGTCTTCTGTGTTTGGGGATGGGTCCATAGTAGTCATATGTTGGTGGTGGGGCTATTTCTGCATGTTCTCCTACAAGTTTTCTTTTCTCTGGTACTATTTTTTCGTTTTCATCATCACTTAATTCATTTGCAATGGGTGTGGCTTCTTGGGCTTTAACAAAATTCTTATATTTGACAACTTTTTCTGTCTTTTTCGTGGAAAAATACAGACCTTTCTCTGCTTCAATATTAATTTCCCCTATAGAGGGAGGTGACGGGGTCCTCACTGGCCTCACGTCTGACCATGTTTTGGTTTCACTTTGTTTTCCATTTAATTCAACTTTCTTGCCATGTGAGTCAAAATTGTATTTAGATTTGTCAATATCACAGTTTGCTTTTAATGGTGCAAATTCATCAATTCTTTTAGATCTTTGCTGTTCAACATATTCTTCTTGGGACATTTCTCTGAACTGTTTCACTTTACCTTCAACACCATCTTTGCCAATGTCCCAGTCACGGATATAAGCATCACGTAATTTCTGTCGCTCCTTCTCGTTTTCCTCTCGTATTCTCTTTTCTTCTTCTTTTGCTTTCTTATCTGCTTCATTTTTCTGTTGATTTAGAAATTCCAACAGGCACGTGGTAAAATCTTTTTTCTTTTCTGAAATAAAATTATAAGTATATATATTAAAAAATGTGTTTTAAAGTCATACTTTTTCTTAACTTAATGCGGAATAATTTTCAAATTAAAAATAGAAAAATATTTTATGAAACGTATAAACATTTTGAACTCAAATAAGATGATTTCCTATAGGCGCGTGTTTGGAGTCCCACTACATTCAAAAAGTTTATACGTTTTTTATAGTATCAGTTCTATTTTTTACTGTACAACAGATAAATTTGATAATAAAAGAAAAATCTTGCTCGACGATAACCTGAATTCTATGCAAAGTTCTTCTTAAAAATATATCTGGACAGAAAAGCAAGGCTTGGTTCGCAATATGTTGACTGTGACACGGTAAGAGTCTATAACACTTAATTGTTTAAAACACTTAGGCGGTTTTCAAATAGTGCGGTTTCAAATCCTGCCATAAATCAAAATATGTTTTAAAAATATTTTATATACATGTGAACAACTCTTTAAAAATATAAAAAGACTAAAATATATATCTGTCATGCTGTGTGCGGAATAAAACCTGAAAGGTAAATATATAACGCATATAGCAGAGTAGGAAAGTAGAAAGAAATTAGTATTAAGATACTCTGTTCCCATATTTCCGCTGAATTTTCGAGACATTGCGTATTTATTGGTGGGGCTCAACGACGCACTTTGTCTTGTTACCAAAATGAGAAAACTGTAATATGAAATATTCAATAATTCATTACATTATGAAATATTGTGAATATTCCTATATTCTATATACGCACCTTCAGGATCCTCCGGTGGTAGCCCAGCTCTTGCACGTTGTCTGGCACGTGCGGCCGCTACTCTGGCCGCTATTAGATCATCCCTTTTTTTCCTTATCTCCTCGGCTTGCTTTTGTGCGTTTAAAGTCTCTTGCCGTGTCTTTACGAGCTCCTCCATTTGCTTACGACGCTCAGTTTCGTCTGTACTGAAGGAGTAATACCCCACACCATGGATTCTTGCCTCTGTAAATAAAACCATTATTATATTTATTATATTTTTTAGCTTATAGCTGCATCCCGCATATAACAGGATAGACCGAGGGGACCTAACGCTACACACTTGGTTACATTGAACACTCAGTTCAAATGGTATTTGTGTTACGCTCCTTCTATTGTAGAAAGTCCTTTTTTATCTTTATCTTTATTGATACTGATCAATCTGAAATAAAATCGTGAGGACCCCCGAGCATGTATGAAAAAAGTTAATAACTGTGGACGAGGCGTAAGGCTCCGTTCTCTCTGGATGTCCCGCTAGGAATAAAGCGTGAAGCTTAGAAAAAATATTTAAAAAAAACATTGAATGAATGTTAAATAAGATTTAATGGTAATAGAGGTGAGTGTAGAAATTGGTTGACCTTAAAACACAATGCTGGTACTGGAAGCAACTTACACAAAATGCATTAGGACACAACCAGAGACAAACCAAAGTATTAAAATGCGATATTTGTGTGACCAAAAGTTTTAATGGAAGGACTATTTTATTTTAATAATTTCTAGCTGTAAAATGAAAAAAATCTAGGAATAAAGAAACATTAGATATGATATATTACAACAATATCGACTTAGATGGCTTTAATAAAAACAAATTATGAAAATACTTTTACTATACTCTATGGCTTACCATCAAAAAGTATATCTTGATAATGTATGTCCTTGTCTTTCGCCAACAGTTCCTTTTCTTTCTCCTCCCATTTTTCGCGCAGCGACTGTAAATAGTCATTAGTCTTTTGCACTAATATCGGTTTTTCTGTTTCTTCTTTTTTAGACTCCTGAAATCATAACAAAAATTAAATTAATACATAAGTAGAAAAACTATTAATATAATATAATATACAGTAGTGACCGACCGAAGATTTGGTTTCGGGCAGTTTCGGCCAAAAATCGGAGGTTCGGCCATAGTTTAGTTTTCGGCCAAAATCCGGCCGAACCTTTGGCCAAACCAAAACTAAGTACTTGTTAGGCATCACTCTACTAATTATTGTGGTCCATAAGTTATGAAATTAGTTTACTAATTCCAAATTACAAAAATAAAATGATTTATAAGAAATGCTACATACAATCTTGCGTGGAAAGGTTTTCATAGTTGACTACATATATATGTACATCCCAAAAATTCTTTAAATTTGATTTGTTTGTAGTAACAAAACCTTTTTTTTTTTATAGGATAGTCTCTATAGCTTTAGAGATGATAGGAATAAGAGCATCGTTAATCCTTGTTTTTTTTTTAACAAAAGTTATTACAGATATTAATTTGAGAGCCCATTTATTTGATACGCTACACGACATAAATTCAAAACTTATCTTATTAAAACAAAACTCGAATATTGACAAAAAGGAATACAGACCATTCAAAATATATTATATGTACACTACAAATTTTAAAAAGAAACTAACAAGAACAATTTCAATAACCAATCAAGAATAAAAAATGCAAGGACGACAAAACTCTGTGGCGCCTAACAGAATTTTATTAAATTGAGGTTCACTATGTAACATCTTAAAATATATAGTTGAAATATCACTTATTTTGTGTCGATTGAAAGAGGACAAAACGTTTTTAAAATATTTGGTTTAAATTTAGAGAAATAACATTGTGGAACAATCATTTTGCGACATGGTAGCTTGAAATCAATTTTCTAAAAGACTAATGTGCTGAATCCTTGAAAATTATTAAATTTGCCGAATTGGCACTAAGCATCGATTCAACACAAAAAAAATACTAATACACATTGAAAAAAAATCTTATTTTGTATTATTTTTATATTTTTCTTAAAATAATGTTGTATAGCTTCTATCTCGAAAATGGTAAAACTTCGGATCATGCAATATATTGTGAAAATAGTTTATAATGACCACTTCCATCGACTGTATCAGTTAGTCTTTAATTATACTAAGTTTAGGTTTCGGTTTCGGTTTCAGCCGCACCTGAGGGCAAAGCCGAAGTTTCGGTTTCGGTTTCAGCTGAAAAACTTGTTTCGGTCGGACACTACTATACAGTATTTAGGTAGACGACAAGTAGGCGTGCACAGCAAGCGTAATTTTTCCCGCGTAATTCGAAACCGATCCTAAATCTTGAAATCGCGGTGCTTTTTATCATTATACAAATTGAAAGCTTTAACTTACAGCCAACCCAGATTCAACCAATGCAGTAAAACAGCTGTATAAAATAACTGTTAAAGCAATTAACAAATTTATCGAACTGAGTACTTTAAATTGATATAACTTTTCTATATATCAATTGATTCTAATAAAACAAAGCCCATATGTTAAGACAAGGTTGCCAGAATTCAGTAGTGAAAACTGCATTTAAATCGGTCAAGTCGATTCTGAGATTATTGTGAACTAACGCACAGATAAACAGACAAAAATTTAAAAATCTTTATTTTGGGTTCTATTACGTTAATAAAGTTCCCTAATATAATGTTTTCTTCAATATCTTCCATAAACAAACACCAATCCGTTACGACTTTATTATAAATATAAATTTAAGAACAAAGAAACATCATTAGCGTCAATATAGAGATCCTATATAACTCCATTTTTTTTCCTGAAAATGTGTATTTTGAGTATTCCTTGATGTAGTGGTGTAGTGATAAACTTCTTTGTAAGCACGCTCGGTCGATAAAACAGTATAATCTATATATCTTTTTAAAGTATTTACTTTTAAGGCAATTTTAACTGTTTACTGTTTTTTTTAATTAGAAGGTACTGCACTGACGCCAACTATAGGTATTTTATTAATTTACGAATGCACAACCAGTCGATTTTACAGTCACACTTTGTGCCCCTGCGCCCTGCCCGGCCTCGACAGATATATTATATTAATTTACATTCAAGTATGTATGAAGTATTGTTAAAAAATGTATTACTGTAGCTCTACAAATTACGTACTGACAGTTGTTATGTTACATTTGACAGACAAAAATATATATAGAAAAATTATACAAAATTGTTATAACATACAATTTGTTGTATATTAAGACATTCTTAGTATTTCTACTAAGAAGAATGAATTATGTCATTCCTGAATCCTAGTAAAAAGACATTGATTTCAATATGCAATGTCTTGATATGGTAGCAAAGCAAAGTGAAGAATGGAGTGTCCTAACACTAGATTACCTCTGCCTAACCCTGCTGTGTGTGGAATTAAGGATAAATTGTTATTAATTATTTCAATAAAAAAAATATTGAAATATAATTCTTACTAAAGTAGCAGGCCCTTGGTCTTTAGAATTATTGATGACAACTTTCTTGAGTTCTTCATCCCTCTTCTTATAATACTCCAAATCTGATTTAAGACATTTCCTAGTCCTACCTAAGAAGTCTGTGAATTCAATCCTGAAAAAAAAAAACAATAAAATTCATCATCAATATACAAAATATAAATATACACAACATTGTAGCACAGTGAGGATGCCTGGCGATAAATGTAATAGTTGTTGGTTCAATCCTAACTTGGGGGAATGAATTATTTTTATTTATTGAATTCTATCAAACACGGGAAGACGCAGTAAAAAATAGATAATACAACATAATAGTATGTCAAAATGAGAACCACTTAAAATACAGACTGTTAAATTTGTTAATACTGTTAATTTTTACAATAATTACCATTCACTATCATCATCATAGAATGGTAGCACTTCATCATTATCTAAAGGCACAGATTCTGTTTTAGAGGTTTCTGTCTTTTTTCCTTTAAAATCAACAAGGAAATGGCCAGCTAGCTGAGAATTCCCTGCTCCATCTGATAAATGTTCATACAATTCAGCTTTTCTTTCTAAAGCTAACCTAAAATTATAAAACAAAAAATATTTAATAAATTAATACAAAATTGTTAAAAAATCAATATTTCTACACAAGAATATCATAATAACTTATAAGTACTATTTATAAAAGAGAGAGACCTCAACAACTAATCTACAACATCCGAAATTTAAGTAAAGTTATCATAAGTAAAAATTAATGTTTTTATTAGAGAGCATAGAAAAGTGCAAGATATCTCCATAATACTCCATGATAAGTCCAAGGCACTCAAATTAAATGGAAATGGGTAGGACATGTTGTAAAAAAAGACAATGGATGCTGCTGAAAGATAGAATCTAGTATTTAATACAATTTAGTGTTCATAACATAATTACATACTTTGATTTTCGGCAAGCTTCTAATTCTTCTGTATCAATTTCTTTTAAATTATCTTTTAAAGTTCTCTTGGCTTGATGTTCAGTCTTATTTTTCTTATCAACTGATTGTTGCAGTGGTTTAAAATTATGTATATTATGTTGAGGCAGATGCTTTTTCTCTTGGACTTCTTCTTGTTTCTTCAACAATTCTGCTTTAAGACTAAGTAACTATAAATAAAAATATATGTTAAGAATAAAATATTTTTTTTAGTTAATAATAAAATTAAAGAGAAGGTCCTTACTGTTGATTTGTTGAAGAAAATTTTCTTTGATTGTTGTTCATTCATAGTTGTTTTAAAGCAAAAAAAGGGAAATATTTATTATTATTATAGTTCAGTTCTTTTATTATGGCGTTCCAAGCGTGAAAATGTATCTTAATACAATTTTTGGTTTAGGATTAGGATCTTTGATTATGGCGTTCCGAGTGTGCCAGTAGAGCACATATCACTTCGCCAATGTCACGTTGTATGGAGAAAACATTTTTGGTTTAGATATCAATACAATTAAAATTGACAAATGATAACTAAATATTATGAACATGTAGTAGTTGTCAATTGTCATTCTGACAACAGTTCTTCCGTTCTTCATTTGTGGCGTGAAAACAACAAAATATCAACAAATAAAATAATATTAATAAATAATATTTATAACGTTTTATATTTACTTATGATTTCGAAATAACCATTTTATAATAGGCATGCTGTATCGCACGCTTAATCTCGCGCATACGAGGGTAGACAGAAGGACAAAAGTTAGAAACAGAAGCGATTTATAATACGTGGCGATTTGAACGGATGGGTCGGAACTGCGCGAAGTGGTTACTAGGGAGTGCTAGGTCAGTATGGTGAAAGAAAATAAATGAACCTGGAAAGCGTATATTAGAAATATGCAAGAAAAAGAAAATATTTGTGGTAAACACAATGTTTGACCACAAACAAATTCACATGTATTAGTAGTTTTCCTAATTTTTAACCAAAAATTATGTCTTTTTTAAAACCAGCGTGTAAAGCTGAAATTTTCTCATTATCATTATTCTCATTTATTGAAGTCGCCTTTATGAACTACTCCTACTTATTTTAATACCGACAATGACAATTAGTGTAGAATAATGATAAGCAACTGAAGGAAAATAATACTGTGGTACCAACAATGAGTCTTTACAATAGAATTGAAATTAAATACTTACTTATTTAGCTTCACGCTGTATTACTAGTACTGTTCCCAAAAATACAGTACGTTAGATAACGTATTTTCGTGGCAATATTTAAAGCAAAAGCTCGCTCGATCAATGACCTTATGTTTATAAACTTGTTTGTGTAGCTACTAGCTACACCTAAATTATAAGCACGTTTTATTATTAAAAACTTCAAATATGTACTTATTTCATAAAAAATAGCAAAAAAAAATGATATAGTTTAATAACGAATATTTTTGAAAAGAAATTAGCTAAGAATACATCAAATCTCCACGTAAAATATTAATTTTTTTGAAGATTTTTCTTAAAATATATTTTTGTTAACACTAAATCATTAAAATTGTCTAGACTACTTTTTTATATTTAGTTACGTATTTAATATGACTTTCATCTTCTTAAAATAATTTACTATTAATGAATAAACACAAGAAAATTGAAATTTGTACGTTTCAGAGAACTGCCATGTATATACGGGAGCGAACGGAGGGAAAAAGTATGATTGATTTGTTCCTAGTACCAAACTTGGACTCGAATTACCGCCCAAGAAGCTGAAAGCTTCAAGATCCACCGATTACAGAGGTATATCAAGAAAAAGTTTCGAATGATTGAAAATATTGAAGTATGCTGGCAGAACCTTAGAGATTGTACGAAGGAAGCAGCGACAGAGGTATGTGGTAAAGGGAAAAGAGCTTAAAGCAAAAAGCATGATGAATGGTGGGATGATGAAGTGCAAGATGCTGTGGAAAGAAAGAAGAAAGCATGGCAGGATTCAGGTAAGGATTAGTATGAGAGAGATAAAAAAAGAAAGACTGTAAGTTGCTAAAGCACCAAACTAAAGTACTGATAAAGATGAAGCGTGAAAAGGCAGAGAATGAAAGAGATAAAAGGTTAACGAACAACTTCAGGGAAAACACGTAGCTTTTCTGGCGAGAAATTATTGTTTCTCGGTGATCCTTTCTAACCTGTAGAATGAAAGGGGTGATTTTGAAGGATGGTGAAATTCTAGCAGAAAAGCCACACGTTTTGCAGTGATCGGCGGAATTTTACAAGGAGATATATGAATGTGATGACGCCTGAGTCCCAGTCTATCAGCGAAACGCTGAGTCTTGATGTAGCTGATGGAGAAATCAGTATAAAAGAAGTTCAGAGTGCACTACGAAGTCTGGAAAGTGGTAAGACAGCGGAGCAGATGGAGCTACAGCCGAGATGATCAAATAAGTTGGGCCACGCATCTTGGACTTTTTAACTTTGTGCAATTTATAGTGGAAATCAGGGGAGGTCTCTAACATTTGGCGAGGTGCAGTCATCGTGCCTTTTTATAAATGCAAAGGGTCACAGATAGACTGCGCAAGTGATTAGCTTGGGTAGTAAAGTTTATGCTAAAATATTAGCGAGAAGAGTGCAAGAGAAATCTGAAAAGTTGTTGTGAGAGGCCCAAGGAGGCTTTAGACCTGGAAGAGGGTGTATAGATCAGATCTTTTTCCTTCACATGATCACGGAAAAAACCTTGGCATTTGAGCTTAGAGTGTGAGTTAAGACTTGTAAGAACGAAATTATGGGAGATACTACCCCGGTACAATGTAAGCAGACACTTGCTGACGACTGTAAAATTTCTTTACAAAGATCACCTGGCATGGTGACATCCAATCGGGTGTTAAAAAAGGATGCGCTATGCCAGCTTGGTTGTTCAATTTATATTTGGATAACTGTCTCCAAGGAGAGAAACAAAGTGGGAGTTATTAGTTTAACAAAGGAAAGCAGTGAAAGTAGGTGACTTGAATGTGAATCGCCTGCTGTACGCAGATGATGCAGTGCTCATTGAATCATCACAATGCGAGTTGCAGGCTTTAGTCACCACTCTGAAAAAAGGATGTAAAAATAATGGTCTAAGCCTGAATGCGAGCAAGACAAAGGTTCTGATATTTAAAAGAAATGAAGAAAGAACGGAATGCAATATTAGTGTGAATGGTAAGATAGATAGAGGTTCCCAACTAGTGGTCCGTGGACCAGTATTGGTCCGCAGCAGCTAAAATATGGTCCGCGAATGATTTAAAATTTTGGTGAAACATAAAATATTTTGAAATTAAATGTTTTACCAAAACGCTGTTTGGTGCTCCGTTCTATCATTAAAAAAATCTTTTTATAAATGTTATAAATACGGTCTCATTATTTTTGTTTGTTAATGTAACCATCGACAATGCGTATCTATCTGTCTCAAAAATAGTTACTGCCAACCTTAAGAAACAAATGACACAATTTTTAATTGACATCTTTGCATCGAAGTGATCTCAGTGGTTTTTTTGCTAATTTCATGGTCATCCTGACAACCCTTTCATTGGTGGTGACGACGTCTTATTTTGCAAACAAAGAATCAAACGCTGTCTAATCTCACATGACAAAATAATAAGAGAATACGAGTTCATGAGAGCCACCCCATTGTCCAGTATAACCAATTGTGCGTACAGTGAACCGAGTGTCTAAAACAAAATGTCAACTCCTGCCAGAAGACGTCTGATGAGAGATTTCAAACGGTTTGTTAAATTGGCCCACATAGTTAATTCGCAAATTTTGAGATGCTTTTTGATATATTATTTATTACTCATGATTCATCAAATTACATCACCGTCACCTTCATCGATTTCTATTTTGTTCTACATAATTTTCAAGAACAACAAAACATTATTTTAAGTCGCATACGGATATTCATCGAATTGTAGATAGGCCCTCAAGCTCCGAAATCTTTACTATGTATTCGAATTAGACTTAAATATCTATAAATAGAATATTTTATAAACAGTTTAGGCTTACATTTTTCTAATGACACTGAATCAAACATCCTAACCCTTTTTATTTACAGCTTACAAGAGGATCCACCTACTGGTGTATCTGGAGCACCCACTGACAACAATATCATGATCTGGAATGCTGTGATATTTGGACCTCATGATACTCCATTTGAAGATGGTACCTTCAAATTAACAATTGAATTTACAGAAGAATACCCCAACAAACCACCAACAGTCAGATTTGTTTCTAAAATGTTTCATCCTAATGTATATGCAGATGGTGGTATTTGTTTAGACATTTTACAAAACAGATGGAGCCCTACATATGATGTTTCAGCAATTTTAACTTCAATACAGGTAATTGCAAACGTCAATGCAAATATTATCTGCAATGCTAATGCTTTTTTATTATACTTTTTTTTTTTCTATTTTCAGTCATTATTAAGTGACCCTAACCCAAATTCACCAGCAAATTCAATGGCTGCACAGCTTTATAAGGAGAATCGCCGAGAGTATGAAAAAAGAGTCAAAGCATGTGTAGAACAGTCATTTATTGATTAGCAGGCAAGAAAACCAAACAATATGTTGTTTGAGAAATCTTTGATGGTATTTGGTGAACACCTCGATACACTCATTGGGACATGTGTGTAAATTATAATTGTAATTATTTAATTATATAATATATGAACCTTAGATTCTGGCAACCAATATATATTTATACAATATTATTATTATTATAATAATATTTATTTCCAAATTTTAGTATATAACAAAAACTATAGTAGTATAAAACCGTGTCGCAGTTACTAACACTCGCCTCACAAGTGTTGTTACATAACTTATATCAAATTTAAATAGTACTAAATAGAAATCAAATAATTATACATAAAGAGAATGAAAAAATAAGTATAAGAAAAAAAAACATAATTAAATGCAATTTCTAAATCATTTATGGTAGACTCCCTAAGATTATAAGTACTAACCATTATTTAATATTTGGACAACTTAGAAATGTACATTACATACAAATAACAATACATAAGTAGTAATTGCACATATTATTTAACATAATGCCATTCTTTTATTTGGTTCTAACTTACTTTTTTTTTTATTGTTGTGTTATTCTAATGCAACAATTCACAACAATATTTTATTGTTTACCAATAAATTAAAATAAATGTAGAATGTGAGTAAATATCTATTATCCATATATACATTGCTTGTGTTTATTTTTTTGGTAACATTAATTGTTAAAGATGTTTTTTTTTATAATGTTAATATGTAACTGTAACTGGAAATAAAAGTTTTTTAAATAAAAAAAAAACAATTTATTTAAATTTCAGCAATGTTCACGAAAGATATGCATTACTTGTATGTTTAATCCTTTTTAAATGTATTTAAAATAATTCTGCTGTATTGATAATATCTTCAAGGCATAAATTGTCCCAATGAAAGATTTCTAAAACTTTGTTGAAACAATTGTCTTGCCTTCTAATGAAGAGAAAATTATATGGTCTGAAGTTTCAACATTTATGTAGGTGTGTGTACAATGTTTGTCTTCTAGTAAATATTATTTTTGGTTTCAAATTTGTGTTTTAATTAAAACTATCACTATCAACTTTGATAACATATGTATCAAACATATTGAAATACTAAACTAAGAACTGATTTATATGCAAAAAAAAAATGTATTGATATTTATTGAAACAAATTTATTTTTATAAAATTTGTAAAAATATATCAAAATTATATTGGACTGGAAATAAAAAGAAACTTGTTATAAAATATTTTATGCAAAGAGTTTACACATTTCTTCATAAGAATTATTGTAACAATTTATTGCTATAAAATAAATAAAGTTTCTTATTAATATTTTTAACTTATATGTAAAAGATTAATTATAAATAAGGTAACAAAAGTTTTTTTTATACCATTTACAGTTTAAAATCAATTTTATGTGTGCAAATGTTTTAACTACCTTTGTAGAAAATTTTATACAATACTTTACAGTAACTATAGGCAAGTATGATATATCAACTCTAGGCACAAATTGTTATGTGGAATTATTATTTAAATATGCAATTTATTCCAGTATATAAATCATTCATGAGAAATGTTATTAGTAACAACACATTTTCCATAATCACGACATGTAAATTACCATCACCTCATTTTTAAATCTTCTCTAACTTTAAATAGTATTAATTCCATACAAACAGTTGCATCTTCAGCACTGTCATGTCCGTCAACAGAATTTTGAATTATTTTCTTTAGATATTCTGATGATAGATTTCTAAGGGCTCTCTTATAAGGTGGACCCATTTTGTGAGGAAACAGAACACTAGTATCAACAACTGTGTCATGAATAAGTTTTAATGCTTTAAAATCAGATTCTAAACTATGCCCTATTAATATAGTTTTGCTATTAAACATTGCAAGCAATGTTGCCTGCACTTCCAGTAGTGTAGTTTTCACTTGAGACATTTGCTCTTCAGTAATACCTGAGTATCTTGTGTTGTAATCAATAATTGGATGTAACGGCTTAATAAGAGTTTCGTACACTACTTTACAAGAAGCGTTAATCACTGTGACCCGAGTTAAGTCTAAACCATGGGTTGTATAACACATTTCACAATCTAATGAATATACACCATAATCTTCCATAACACTCTCAGGGGGTAAGGTTTTTACATATCCTTTTAAATTTTCAAAATCTACATATTCATATACATGACTCGATGCTATGCAACAACCATCAGATGTGCCATCTTGACTACAACATTGATATCGAACTTCACCTCGTACTCTATATTTATTATTTGGATGATATATACATTCTTCTTTAATAGCTGCAAAACCTTTCTTGTCTACTGTATAATCTTTTTTGCATCTACAGCAATTTCTTATAAAACCTTTTGGAGGATTCTTCTTATTTTGGCCATGTATTATAGCCCTTCCTTTTTCCCCACTACTATGTGACATGGGGAAACCATTTTCTTTAAGTTGCTCTTCTGTTAATATCCATTTTTTTATATTGTTATATAATTTTGAACCAGTAAATTGCTTGACATCTTCAAAATTCCTTTTATTTTTATTCTCTATACTCCATGAACCAGCAGAACCTGATGTATTTACTGTACTTTGTGGATTTTTCTGCAAATTTATACATTCATTACCAGATTTTTTAATACCATTACAGTCCCTAAGTTCTTTTTTTAATCGACTAATAGTTAAAACAGCTGAATTTTTATAGATTTGTACAGTAGAACATTTTTTACTAGTTGTTAATTCTTCATGCTGCGCTCGAGCATAAGCATCAGTAGGGGAGAGATAAATATTTAGACAGTGATCAATCATCATATTTAAATAAGTTGATCTTATATTTGCAGGAATTTTAGATCCCAGTGGCTCTAACACTCCAGGTCTATCAATGAATTTTTCATTAGGAATATGTGCTACTCTCTGAACACCTTTTTTGACAGTTTGTATAATGGTGCTACTAGTGGACGGATCGGGCTCTGAAGCTACATTTTTAGGAGTGATAATTTTTTTTGCTGACAACAGTGTTGAAGCATATGGAACGTGGGCAATGCGAATTTTTGAAGTAACATTATTAGGAGGTGTACTGAAGACCATTTTGTTATTTTCAGGTCTTATGTTAGTAGAAACAGAACTATCAGAATTTTTAGATGCATGAAATTCTCTAACTTTAGCTAATCTCTCTGCCATAGCTTGAGCTGCATTAACTTTAAAATCTGGTTTTATAGGAGCTTTGGGTATAATTTTTATGTTCTTGTCAACTGTTCTTGATATCCTTTTTTTACTTGTAACTATAATTTCTTCATTATCTAGCTCATTTTCTGATTTGTCAATTTCATGTTTTGGTTGTAATTTTTCTTCAGGTACATATTCTTCAAAAATTCTCTTACATTCTTCGGCAATTGTTTCCTCATCTGATTCTGAGATATCATTTAACTCTTCTTCATAACAATGGTTATCATCAAGATCAAGGGCAGTCTTCGTCTTTTCCTTTTCACTTCTTTTTTTATGACTGCCTTTTTTATCCTTATCTTTAGAGTGACTATAACTACTTTTGTGATGACTACTATCATTACGTTTTACTTCATATTTTTCTTTTTTATCATGTTTTGAATGTTTTGATGAAGTACTTGAATGCCTGGAACTTTTATCAGAAATTTTATCTTTTGTGTGAGAACTCTTCTCAGTTTTACTTTTTCTATCGGTTTTACTTCGATCCTTGCTGGAACTTTTATGACTGGATTTTTTGTCAGAATTTGTATGTTTTTCTTTTCTCCCTTTATCATCTAATTTTTCCTTTGATTTTTCTTTAGCTTTGTTTTCTGCTTTTTTTTCAGATCGATTTTTATCTAACTTAGAAGAACTCTTAGTTTTTCCTTCTTTGGAACTTTCTTTAGGAGTGATACTTTTCTCTTTAGTTTTCTCTGTTGTAATGCTATTACCTTCTTTGGAACTGATTGGGGCCACATTATTAATATCTTTTTCGGTCTTCTCCTCATCCAGAATTTGACCTAATATGTCAAATTCTGGTCCTAAATCATCTAAGCCATTAAGGTCATTTGAAAGTTTTCTTTTTTTATTCTCTGGCTCATCATCCTCGTCACTTGAAAAACAAGGAACTAATGACTTTGGTGTTGGCTGGTATTTTAATGACGACAGTTGAGGTTTGAGTTTTACTGGTTTGTATTCTAGTACTTTCTTTTTATGTACATTTTTATCTGTTGGAATGTAATTTACTTTAGTTGAGTTTTGTGTATCATCAGGAGTGTACTCTGGTATAGAAGTTTCAGTTCCTGGTAAGTACTTTTCAGTTGATTCAACTGTACCTTTTGGTAAATATGGATCAATTTGAGCAACCTCTGATCCTGGAGTATATTTTACTGGCGGCGTGTAAGTAAATAATTTTGAGCCATTAGTATCAACAGGCCTCTTAATAGGTAAACTAGTTGGTTTTCGTGGTGTATATGGCACTGGTATATGTCGTCTTTTTTGTTCGTTTATGTCATCAATATTTTCAAAATCTGTATTATTTATTTTATTAAGCTCTGATATCGGCGTCGGGTTGTACGTAACTTTAGAAACTCCTGGTAACAAACTATCTTTTTCTGAAATAGGCCCTTGAGTTAGCGAAGTTGCACCAGTGTCAGTTTGTTGTAAAACTTTTTGAACAGCAGCCGACACTAATTTTTGAAGAATTTCCCCACTCTCAATACCTTCTGAACAAATATTTTGAGATTCCTTTTTAACATGACGAAAATGGCAATAGGGCCGCTCACACAAGCCACTATCATAAAAAGGACAATTTATGCCTTTAAAATAACCCGTCGAAGGCAGCATATCAAAACTGATCTGTTATTTAATTCATAAAAGTAAATATATACGATTATTCACTATCAAACATACAATATAAAATTTTATTATTGTAGCAGGCACAGAGTAGGTACTACATTTTCAGCATAATGTCGCGGGTCGCCTGTCGGAATAACCATTATCTGTATTATACTTTTTCTTTTTATTATGGCAATGAGAACAAAACATTCTGCCACGTTTTGAATTCATTCAATAAATTTAAAATATTTAAAAAAATAAAAGAGTATGATCAATACATTTAATATTTGATATTAACTAATTTTAAAAATACATTTTAATAAAACTCATAAGTCAGTTCGTATATTTTTGCGTATTACGTACAGAATGAATGCGATTGGATTGTATACCTTATAACATTGTTATAAGGTTTATTTAGAGGCCTGGTTTTGGCGCATAAAATAACCCAAATAAGTTGAAACTGTATATCTAGAACAGGTTTTAAGAATTCTGTCCTTTTTTAGCATTTGTTAAGATAAGAACAAGTTAAAGTGAAATAGCATTAGCACTACGTAAGTAACTATCGAATTTGCCAGTTTTATATGGAATATAAAATAAATTATGTCATGGCTATATTTATTGCAAAATTTATTCTACACAAGATGAAGTCTTTACAAAATAGTATGTTTGGTTTTCCTTTGCCAAAATGGAATTTTTCATAAAACTAATAAACTTGTGCCCGAACTCTTTTCATGGATTGTCAAAACTTGTGACAGACGTGCTTGATAAGATAGCAAGTTGTTTGGAATACTTATATCCCGATTTTGGTGTTTAATCGTTAAATATGTTAAAGGAAGTAGTTGATGATTATTCCGAATACTTCAAAATAGACTTGGCGAATGGATTTCAAACTGTGCAGGACGTTATTGATAATATGATTACCAGATTGGAAGAACTAACTAGCGTTTTACAAATGATAAAATTAAAAAACAATGATTGCAGCAGTACTGTAACAGACGATATTTGCCGATACAGAAATGAAGTAACAACACTATCAAAGAAAATTATTACTTTAAGCGAAGTAGTATCAAAACTACAAATAAATGTTGAAATAATAGAAAAACAAGTTGGAAAAGCTGAAGCAGACTTTGGAGTACAAACAGACAATAAAATTAAGAGTTTCCTTATGCCTTTCCTTAAAAGAAAAGAGGTTATTTCCAACAACAGTGGATGCATACCAGCTCAAGAAAAAGTTATTTTTTCCAGTGTATTAGATAATTTTGAGGGTAATAGTACATAATACAACAAACTATTTGTTGTAATTCTAAAAATTAATCTAAAGAGAATTTCAATATTTTTTATTTTATTACAGATCTTTCTTAATTATACATCTTAGAATAACACAGATTTTTTATTGAGTTCCTGTAGACCCAAAACCACCTTCCCCTCTTTTTGTTTCTGATAGATTGTCAACTTCAACTAAATCTGGGTAGAAAATTTTTTCACATATCAGTTGAGCGATTCTATCACCTTTTTTAACAGCAAAATCTTCTCTGGAATGATTGAATAACACCACTCCAATGTTTCCACGGTAGTCTTCATCTATGACACCAGCTACAAAATAAAAAATCAAAAGATTAAAAAATTATATTTTCATATAATAATAACTGTTACATCTTTTAAAATATAAATTTATTTTTTTAAAGCCACTGTCCTTCATTCTGGCCATATACATGACACTGCTACACACTGACTTGCGGCCCCAAGTAGAAATTAAACCCAAGACTTTCTAATATTATAAAAAGAAAAGAAAAAGTTCTGAAATATACAATAAAAAAACATACCATTGAATAACATATATTCTATTTTTTTAGACAATTTAATATCAAACAGTTTTTAGTTTGTATTAGTAAACTTTAAAATAAGAGTAAGTAAACTGTTCTGTTCATAGTTTATAGAAGTCAGTAATCTTTTAGGTTTCCGTTTATACCATAGAAAAATGGTAAAGTGATCTGACAACAAAATAGATAGATTTTGATAAATATTTTTTTCCTTTATATTTAACACAGTAAGGATAGGAAACTTAGTATGGACACTAAGTTCCCTATATACTGTAATCTTCTTTAGGGTATTGTAGTATAATATTAAACTTCCAAGATTAAAACAATTACACTCACAACTTCAAAATATAATAACTCCTAAACTAATTCTATTTTTACTAGAAATGGTGACAAGTAGTATATATATAAATGTATATCATTTAATATACAATTTGGTTTTGAAATCCCCACAAGCTTTTTATTATGTTAATAAAAAATGTTATAATAAAAAAGAATGTATGAATTAACATTTTATTTTAATGCCAAAGAAATGCATGATTGTTATTAATTTTAAGTGGTTGCCCGTACATATTAAAATAAATGTATTTATTACTATTATAAATGTAAAGAGGCTGTAGTAGCATAGTCGCACAGCCTGACTGCAAATGTGATGGTTGTGAGTTAAATGTCCACTTAGGGGGAATGAATTATTTTCTTATCCTTGTTGTAACAAGATAAAGTGTGGAACTGAATTCTGCCACTCTGTATGTCTCAAAAATCTGACAGAGAGTAGTAAATATAGTGGTTTAACATTAGAATACTTCTGTGTTATATGTGATATAAAGGTGTGAAGCTCAAAAAAAATAGATGTTTTGTTATGTTACCTCCAACATCTATGAAGTTTTTAGCAGCTAACCCAGATCTTGGGGCAACCCTGCCATAGCATCCCGAAGGTAATTCTATTTGCAAATCTGTCTTAATAATTTCCTTTCCACGAGCAGGTACAACATAATCATATGCACTAAAAGTAATTGTTAATAAGTATGATAGTAAAGGTTTGTTATATAGGAAAATCGTATGACAAATGAAAGTATATTTATTAAGCGTGCACACAAATTATACATAATGATAACCTAATACACAATACATTATATTATAAAATAGAGTTTTATTTAATTGTTCTTTGGTTATAGCGTTCTGAAAATGTAAAGGATTTCATCCACTTTGTTGTACACAGAAGAATTGGATGAGCTTTCGAAAATTTCGATATTTTTTCTATGTACCATTATCAATTCGCTTATTTAAGTATTATTGCTAACTTACCTTTTTAAGTCGAAACCAGCTGCTTTATCAGAACCTTTCTTAGGAGAAAAAGCATTTGCAGTTAGGCGTGTAAATTTTAGTATAGTTTGTGACATTATTGGATGTAGTTAGGAATTTAGGATATAAATCGAAAATCTAACTATCTACTCAAAAACTATACAAATGGAATAGTTTTATAATAATGATCTAAAGTATGAAAGATTAATTGAAATTTGAGAACTTTGATAATTAGTACTAAATAGTTGAGAAAACGATTATATGAATTCCCTCATTCAAAAATTAAACGAAAGCAAACTGCAAAATCGTAAGTGATCTGAACAATAGATTATTGGCGCCAATTCTGAAATGTCAATAAGTTAAATACAGATAATAAAACTGATGGATATAATTGCACTAAAAATATGGATTCAATATATTTATTTACTAGAGGGCGCGCGCGGCTTCGCCCGCTTATTAGGAGTGAATTCTAAAAAAACCACGAAATATGTGTTCAATAAAATATTTTTAACAGTCTGAATTTAAATTTTTATAAAAATCGGTGGCAATTTAAAGATTTTTCCATATAAACTTTCAACCCCTTATTTGAACCCTTAGGGGGTGAATTCATAAAAACCATGAAACACGTGTTCAATGAAATATTTTTAAGAGTCTGAATTGCAAATTTTATAAAAATCGGTACAGATTTAAATTTTTTTCCATACAAACTTTCAACCCATATTTCATCCTTTTAGGGTTAAAATTTTTCAAATTTCCTTCTTAGTGGATGTCCAGAATATGAAAATAAACATCTGGCCAAATTTCACGTTTCTACCATCAGCGGTTACGGCTCTGCGTGCGTCTTACCTCAGTCAGTCAGCACAAGTCCTTTTATATATATAGATAACTAAACATTTCTAGTAAAAAAATAATGTGTAAATATGAGGTTTACTAAAATATAATGCAATAGTTGTAAGCATAAAAATATATTATTTGGCAAATAGACAAAATATTCAAATTGTTGACTACTTTTTAATATAGAGTTAGTGTAAACATGTAATATTTTAAATGCATTTTGAAAAATTTAAAAAGCTATAGTTTTTGGAGAACATAAAACTGTACGATTTTTTAACAACTTAGGATAAGTCTAAGTCTAAGATTAAAACACTATTTTCCAACAAATAACAATTTCTATTAACTTAAAATAAACTTATACTTTTTATTTAATTATTATACATTTCATACGAGGAAATAAACTCCTCGGGTCCTATCGATAAAATTAATGGCAAATTCCTACTTCATTTTTTACTTATACTATGGTACCATAACTTTTTATTTATGATACTTAATACCTAGGTACTCTAGAAACTTGTCATCAAAAATTAATATTGGGGAGGTGTGACGTCACGGACCTGTGGTATCATAAGGAGAATTGTAACCTTTATGGCACCTGACCTGGCTCCTTCGGCTGGTAGAGAGGAACCCAAAAGCTGTATAAAGATAGAAACGTTCAATCTGCGTAATAACGGGAATCTCTGCACATGAGCTTCTCGTAATGTTGCAATCTATTCCCACTCATCACGATTGGTGTTGTACTTATGGCATTACTGCTCACTTTATAAGAGCCCATCTAATGGGGGGCGAGTAACCGTCCCTCAATTATTGGAATTTAAGACGTATTATGCAGTCAATTCAAACTTCTCGCCAAATTCCTGTTTTGCAATGACATATTTTCCACAGTTTCTACGCATTACCCAGCGACTATATCTAAGAAATTATCCACATGTGATTGATCTAAGTCCATTTCAGATTCTTAAGGAAAAAGAAACATATTATTATGAAATACTGAAGAGTGTAGTTGTATAAATTTTACTAACATTTTCACCCCAAGCCCACCATCCACCGAATTCTAGAGACATTACGTTTGCCTCGTTATTAGAGCGAGGAAAAGTGTGACTGTAAACGCGACTGGTTGTGGGTTTGACCACTCGAGGAAATTTTCATTTATATATTTTCATCTGGTGTCAAAGTGGCACCAGAGCAAAAAGGAAGAGATTAAGAAGTAGAATGTCGACGCTGAGTTCCGCTACTCGTCACGCACTGCCTCCGAGAATGCGGCGGAATATGGTAAATGGAGTGTCTTCTAGGCTCCCTCTGCCAACCCTGCTGTTTGTGAGATACAGTGTTAAGCTGAGGAAATAAAAATATGTAAAAATATGAATGTTTCATGACGTTTACAGTCGCACTTCTATGTGCCTGCGCCACGACTGCCGTAAAAAATTACATCAAAATAAAAAAAAAACATCTTTACACGAACTAAATTGTTCAAAGGCGGCAGGCCCCTCTGGAAAATATCTCTAGCCAAAGTGGCGCAGTTGGACTACGTTGACTGTAAGCACGATGGTTCAGAATTCAATTGTGCATTGAGAAATAATGATATTCCAAATTATCTCTTTATTTCCGCCATGGTAATACAAATCGCGGCGTGGTGTACGCTGCTGCTAGTTCGTTGCTTGGTTTTTCGGACGGCTTCCTCCGCTGTGTGGTATAGGTATATAGGCATATGGGTCGCGATATAGGTAGCTCTCTGGTAGCCCGACTCTTAGTCGCTAAGCCTTCATAAGTCAAGTATTCTATTTACTCTTCAAAACATATTTTTATTAATAAATAACAACTTCAATTTGTGTATCTACGTATTAGTAAAGTTAGGCATTTTTAAAACCGAAAATATTTATTTAAGTTTTATTTAAGTTTTACATCTCAAATAGACCCGTTACGTTTTTAACGTAGAAATTTTGTAGAATGGGTATCGAACCCACAGCCGCAGCGTTACGAGTGGGATGCTACGATGCTACGGCCTCACGTCATAAAATTTTGAATATTCTAATAGAGGAAACGAGAAATTTTATGAAATGCTATAAAATTTCTATCAGTGGTAAGTAGCCCTAGCGAATCCAGGGTCAATAAATATTTAATGTTAAACCTTAATATTTTAAATGTTAGTATGACTCATGATTTTTTTACCTACTCAAGCAAGCAAAACCTAAATAACACAAAAAAATTTCTACCTGCTCGGGTGGGTCTATCTAATGTCTTGTATTTGGACACAATACGGATAGTAAGCGGTTGATCTACAACGATAATCCTTCGTCCTAATATCACTCTCAGTGAAAAATGTCCACGGACGGCGGGAGTCGCGTCGATCAATATTTTGTCAACAGCTACACGGAAGTTAACATTATAATACGATACCGCTTAAATTTAAATCCTACGCTGCAAGTTTATGCAGTAAAAAAAGTGAAGTGATCAAGTGTTAATATCTTATTTGAATGAAAATGTTTGATTAGAACATAAAAAAAACTCTTATAAGTTACTGTGATTCATTCGGGTGAGCCCTCAGAAGGGGAGTTTGTCCATTTTTATATTTACATCGTGTCCCTTGCGGCATGCGCGCCGCCTCGTTGCCAGTCTCGCTACTACACATTCACGCACTAACACCAGTGCAACGAAAGTCATGTAAATATTACTCCTACCACAATATTTACACGCGAATTGTTGTTTACTATCTGACTACAATAATATATCGTACAGTGTTTGTGTTTAAAACCTAAAAGTTGTAAACTTTATGTGATAAATAAGGAAATTTGTGAGCAAACTGCTTCGCTTCGATCGAAATCAAATCTGACTAGGACATGCTGCCGCTTCTCTGTGTATTTCAGGAAGTGTTTCAGCAAGGAACTTTTTGTTCTCATAACTCACGCTAGAGGTCAGTATGAAAAATAGCAGAGTGTTATCATGTAGTTATTACTATTTTTAAGTATATTTGAGTCTCATAAGATGTATATGTACTTATATTTTCTATGGTTAAAGCACCGATGCTCTTCCCTTTTTGCATCCCTTCTCCGGCCCTTTACGCATGATCGACCGGTAGAGTTTAGGGGTACATTATAAGTAGGGTGCGGGTAACTATACAATATGCTTAGAAGTATGTATGTAAGGTTTTCATTATGGGTGTAAATATTTTTTTTAAATACAAATCAGATTAATAATTTATCACCGTTATGTAGATACTTATTTTTAAAATAAAAAAAATATTTTTTTATAAATTACTTTTAATTAATTTTATACATGGTGATTAAAAAAAATAACTTAAAATTATATTATAAATGAATTATGAAAATGAATTTATTATTTTCACTAACACTAATATTTATATAATATTTATATTATATCATAAAATTATAATTTCTTTAATAAGTAAAAAAAATATGTACTTATTTAAAAACTCTCAACAAAAAATATGATTTAAAAAAGTTATAAATAAAATGATCATACAAAGTTCGCGCCTAACGCTTAATTTTTTTATTAAAAAACATATAAACATTTAGCAAAATCGAAGATATAATTACAAAATTTACATAAAAAAAACATAACACACAATGGTATATTAAGCTCCGTACATTTTCCCCATTAATCAGAACAATCATAAATAATAACCGCCGAGCAATCGCGCAGGGAGATGAAAACATAACATTTTTATTGATAAAAAAAACATCGAAGAGTGAGTAAAGTGACGCGTCTATGCAGATAGCTACCATATAGAGCAAGACGTAGCGAACGACATGTTTGTTTTCATACCGGTCCGAATTAACGTCGCGATTGGTTTAAAATCCATAACTGGCCTCCGAGAGCCAGGTGTCGTTCACACCGCGGCCTCGCGCGCCTCGTCTCGTTAATCACTCGTGTTCGCTATTGTTATAGCCGTATAGCGCGTCGCACAGCCATCTTTGTCAAATTACAAGAGATCCATTTCAATAATTCGGTTGTGCTAGCAAATGGAACAAAACATACCTACTATAACCAATGTGTTGTGTGATAGAAGCGAGTGCATTACTACATTCTCTTTTGTTTTATCGCTGACGCTCCGCTGAATGGAAGCGTTACGACGGCTCTCCTTTAACGATCAATCTACCATTAAAATGATGGATGATGTCGCCTTTTGCGAAAACAGTGTAAAGTGTTAATATTAATAAATAATGTGAAGGGTTTATTTCGTGTTTATATACGATTGTGCTTGTGATGAAAACTGCGTCGTAATTTGTCGTACACATTGCATAAATGAGTGGAATGGCGTTGCGGAGCGCGCGGGCCGGAGCATGCGCGCCAGTTTCATCGCGACCGCTGGGAACGCACTGAGTATCCTTCGTTTATGTGCATATCAAAATGGGAAGGTCTAGGTTCCCCGGGAAACCGCTAAAATTCCAGAATAGAAAGCGTATTAGTGTCCTATCTGGTGCTGTCTATCATGAAACTGCACCAGAGAATCACTCGGCCAGCCGAGGTTCGGCTGCCAACGATTTTGCTGGAGAGAAAGAGGTAAAACGCACTTAGTAACGTTTTTGTTAGTAGATGTATGTTATGTAAAATAAAAAATGTTTTTGAAGATATGTTGTGTTTACGTAATAACTACAAGCTAAGTGAAGCGCCAAGCGTAATGAAGCGCCAATACAAACGTATTTTGACATTCAGGCTTTTATTCATTTATAGTAATGTCAACAAAGGAGTTACGGATAATTTCGATAAAAATATCAAAATATATTAATAAATAAACATTTAATAAGTATATCCTATATTTACTGCATTACACATGTTTATATTTGTTGAAATGGTTTTATAACCTAACTTTTAAACAAACAAATATGTATATTATAATGTTTGTTTTATGTTGTATATAAAATAACAATCAATATAATAAGAAAGGGAAATAATATATTTTGGTTCATAGAGTGTTTAACTATTCCATTATTATTATAACATAACATTTGTATCTACAAATGTTCACTTTCTAATTGATTCATGTCAAATGACATATTAGTTAGATGTTTTAAGAAGCATTTTTGATATAAAATACACTATGTTTGTTAGATATTTGATTAGAATTCATAAATAATTTTATATATTTCAATAATTGAATATAATGACTTGTCCTTCTTATCTCAATGTCACACACAATATGTATATTAATAAGTTTGACCTTAATAATAACAAAACTCACAATCTATGCCTTGTGCTACATTTCTATATATTCATAGTATTAAGGCAATTTTATATTTGTTATGCAATTATATTAGTAAAGTAGCAAATGAACATACTAAGCTAAGCACATATTCTTAATATTCCAGGAAGAAGAGAAGAAGGAAAACAATAGTGAGAATGAGGCAAATACAGCAAATGAGAATAAAGTAACCAATAGTATTGTTAAAAATAAACAGGATAATATAGATAATACTACTACTACTGATTCCTCTAAATCTCCAGTGCGGACAAGATCACAAAATAAAATGGATATGCCTAAAAATGACAAACCTAAACCAGTTAAGAAAACAGTGACATTTGGTACAGTTGAAAGTTGTGAAGATATATTCTTGCCATTAAAAAAAGTTCCAATAAAACATCACGCTCCACTTGTTTCTATTATTAAGAAGAAATCATCATTAAAACAATCTGAATATTCAACTTTTAATAGCATCCTTAAGCCTGCCAAGTTAACTGATTTGAGTTCTAAATCATCCTTAGAACACCAAGAAGGCTATCAAAGAAAAAATCTCAATCCACTTTCTAAACCAACAAATAAATTTTCACAGTTTAGTGATATCCGAAGTACATCACCACCACCAAGAAATTCATCGCCAGTTGATAATGGCAACAACAAATTTGTTTTGCCTGTAAGAAGTAGTCATTCATCAAGAGTGATAAAACCTAATAAAAAGTTTATCGATGGAGATGAACAAGCAACGATTACAAGTAGTCTGTCATCTGGTAAAGTTCTCAAGAAACCAAAATTAAAAAGACTAGTATTTAATAATATACATGATGATGAAGGTAGCCAAGATGAAGAAGATTCAGAGAAGCCTAATGAAAATGAAAAGACTAGAGACAAACCTATACTTACTTCCAGTCTGTTTAAGGATAAAACATCAAGTAACTCATTTTCTAATCTGACAAATTCTAATTCTAGAAAAGTTGTGAGAGACTTTTTTTCTTATGATAAGGAGCAAGAATCATCACAAGAGGAAAATCCCATTGTTGAGAATTTGGAGAAGGTTAAATCTCCTGAACCAAATAAAGAAGATAGATCAGGACATGCTATGAGGAAGCTCATGGATATTTCAGATGCAAGCAGCTCAACTAGCAGTAGTGGTTCTGAATCTGAGGAAAGCTGGGAGAGTGAGAGTTTAGAAGGGAGTGGAGAAGAAGGTGAAAAGCAACCACCTGCTAGTCCAGAAAAGGATAAATCATCTGCATCCCAGTTACTAAGTGGTAAAGTAATTATTAGAGAAGCCAGGCTACAGTTAACAAGCCCAGCACCGTCTACAACTGGACTTGATGGACCATTTTCAGCCCTCACAACAGTATCATGTAAGATGTTTTGTATCACATTATTCATTGTGGAGTACAGATTTTTTTCTTAATATAATAAAACAATATAAACTTTTTATTATGCTTTGAAATATTTGATAGATTAGAAATATAATATTTATATATATAATTTTTTTCACTTTGATTTTATATGGAAATGGTTATATTTCAAATATGTTACTGTTTCTTCAATCTGGCTAAACAACAAGTCTGCCATCTAATGTTTTAGATCAATGTACTATAACTATACATAAAAAATTGTACTGTACATTTTTTTTAGCAATGTTTAATGTACTAATACTTTTTTTAGCCAATAACCCTCCAGCGACAGTTACATGCGGAGTATGTGGTGCGGTACGATTTTATAGATTTGTGCGTCAAGCTCGAAAATTTGGCATCTATTCCTGTGAATCTTGTCGCAAATTTATTTCAAAGTTACTTAAAAAGGACAAGATGGTTTTAAGAACTCAACCTGTTGTCACTCATTGTGTAAGAGGCGAAGGTAAATAAAACTCTAAAAGTTTGTCTATATATTGATTGCAATGACCAATATTATTATTGATTTTTTTCATTTTAGGAAACTGTCATGTGCCACCTGTGGTTAGATCACAACAATGGAAGCTACTTAAATGTACAAACAAATCTCGATGTCCAGCTTGTTGGTTGAAACTGTGCTTAAAAGCATTCCAAGTGCCACCACACATAAGAGCTACTCTAACCGCAATGCTACCCTCTTATATGAGAAGTGGGTCTAAACCTACTGCATCATTAGCACAGCCTCATCCACTCAGGATAGGATCGAGTAACACTTCTACAACTCAATCTCCATTCACTTCTCTAGTACCCGAAAGTGATAACAACATTTTTGCAATAAAAACAATACAAAAACCTGAAGAAGCAGAAAAACCTGAGGTAAGATCATTTAAATTTATTTTGTAATAGGAATAAATATGTATGTAAATGCTTTGTTTGTTGTTTACCTATAAAATGTTGTTCTATTTATTTATTTAACTTTACTCATTATTACAGTAATTAGTTGTTTATATTTTGATGTTTGTCTATTTATAGGAGGAGGTAAAACAACAAAAAGATCAAGTCAATGATGAATCTAATGAAGAATTTGGCAGTAGTAGAAAGCGTCGCATAACAAGAGTTAAGGTGCGGAAGAAAGATAAGAGTGAATCTAAACAAACAGAAGATCCTAAGCGCCAAAAGATGGAACTTAAAGGACCCAGGGTCAAACATGTTTGTCGTAGTGCATCTATTGTATTGGGTCAACCAATAGCGACATTCCCAACTCAAGAAGAGAAAGAAAAAGATAAATTGTTACAATCTGATGATGATACTGCTATGCCTGTTGATGAAAAAGAAAGAGTCAGTCCAATAGTGCCAAGCTTGGATTCAGAATTAGATACGGAGAATAAGCCTCTACAGATTGTACCAGAAGCTCTTATTACAAAGGAAAGTGAGCAAGAACTTCATGTAGAGCCTAAAAAGAGAAAGGTGGAAGCTACAATTGTTGCAAAGCCTCAAAATAAAAACGAGTCTAGTGAAGATGAAACTATTATGGATTTGGTTCCAAAGAAGGCAACAATGAAACCACTCACTAATATTACTAATGTAAGTATCTTTAAAATTTTATGTATTCTGATGGCATTGCGTGTTGAGCGACGGAACTCAACGCCGCATATTGTCTCGTTACTAGAGCAAGAAAAAAAAATTAAATACTTCATTTCCTCGCAACAGTTGTGGAAATTGAACCTACAACCTGTCGTGTTTGCAGTCGCACGCTTGTGTCCCTGCGCCATGACTGCTTTATCTATTTTTACATTTATTTATTAATTTTACTCTGTAGATTTATAGTAATAGCTTGGCTAAGATTTTTATATTCAGCTTGCCTGTAGAAATTGGTATAGGGTGTTTTAATTATAATAATAAAAAAAATGCAATATCTGTAACTCATTGTAATGTTTTGTTCACAATCATGTAATTATTATTTATGTATTTGATTACAGGTTCGTGGTCGTGCTCAAAAATGTGGTCAGAATCGTCCTGAATTGATTTGTGTTGACTTTTGGGAAAGCTATGATCCAGACGAAGTCTGTAATTCTGGATTTGGTCTCATTGGCACTCTGCCATTCACATTAGCAAAGCTTTGCTTTCTATGTGGGAGTGCTGGTAAAGAGAAGGTAAGATAAAATACATTATAAAGTATGAGTAATTTTATGCTTGTAAAATTTTAATCATTTTTGTAGGTCTAATTTTTTTTATTTTGAATCCAAAAGAATTGAAAGAAACAGTCAGAGTGCAGGGGCCAGAACGTGCGACTAAACGCGTTGGGTGTGGGTTTGATTTCCTTTGAGCATAGGAGTATTAATAATAGGTTCCCAGCTTCCCTTTACCTACCTACTCTGCTACGCAATGAGTAAGTGTGCGAAGCTAAAAAAAGTTCCAAGAAGTGCAGGTTCGAGTCCTGCTTTGTTCAAATTTTTATACATATTCCTAACATATTAATCATTTGAGCAATATGTAAATTTGTACCATCAATCATCTTAAAACGCTAGGAAATGAAAATTTACGATTTTCAACTTTTTTATATTTTACGATAGGAAGTATTCTAATAGTTGTTTAAAAAGGTTAACATTTTCGCAAATTCCCATGTCTAGCATCATAGTGTCTTTGACTACACTATGATAAAAAAGACGACAATATAAACTATTTAAAAAAATCAGCTTCACACTGTATCCCGCACACAGCAGGGTAGGCAGAGGGAACCTAGTGTTGAGACACTCCGTTCCCCACTTTCTGCCGAATTCTGGAGGCATTGTGTGTTGAGTGGCAGAACTCAACGCCGCGCTTTGCATCGACACCAGAGCGCAGAAATGGAAATATAAATTTAAGTAAATATTTCATCTCCTCAAGGGATCGAACCCACACCAGTTGTTATATAGTCCTATTTTGTGCCCCTGCGCCACGACTGGCCTCTTGTTACTAGTTATTTTAGTTTTTTTTTAAATTGACGATTAAAAATTCCCAAACGTAATATAACTTATAAGAGTCTAAAGAAAAATAATGAAATGTAGAATATAGCATTTGCACTACGATCAACAAGTCCTGGGGTCTTAAAATCAAGCTTTGAATATCTCTCGCTCAGCCATCATCCATAGCTAACTTCATGACGACCTCCCATATTGCAGATGCTGGTGTGCGGCAGCTGCTGCGAGTGGTACCACGTGTGGTGCGCGGAGGAGGCGGGCGGCGGCGGCGGCGCGTGGACGTGCGCGCGCTGCGTGTGGTGCGCGGCGTGCGCGCGCCCCGCCGCCCGCCTGCGCTGCCGCACGTGCGCGCGCCCGCACCACGCCGCCTGCCTGCCCGCCGCGCCGCCCGACCACCGCAGCGACTGGCCGCAGGTGCGGTTTCATTTTGAATGCATTGCCTTAAAAAAATAAACATTTGTGTTATTATACACATTACTTATTTTTTAACTCTGGTAAACTCATATACGGAATGTAAATTTTTTTTAGCTGATTAATATAAAAATCTTTATAAAAATACTATCAAAATTATCCATCACGCGTGTGTCTGTGAACGCTACAGGTTGTGTACCCCACTTGAGAAAGGTTAATATTTTTATTTCCTCACTTTGTTAATGAGGGAAAGTGTTGCGGTTAAGTTCTGCCAATTAACACGCATGGGTAAGGAGTGTTTTAGCACTAGGTTGTCTCAACGTACACTACTATTTACGAGAAACAAGACACAAAAGGAAAAACAACTATCAGTGGCTAATGTCACTAGTTTGCCCTATATCATATTTTTGAAATGAAAATTTTTACATGTATATAATTCAATAAGTTCATTAAGATTTTGAGTGTCAACATTAAACTTAGTAGTTTCTAATTTATAAATAAACAAAATAAATATAATAGAAGCACTAATATTTTTAATTTATTTTAAAATAAATAGAAACCGTATGTTATTACAGATTTGCTCTTCGTGCTTAAAATGCAAGAGTTGTGACAGCAATCGCGTGAACAAGTTTGTAGGCAGCTTGCCGTTTTGTCGGCCCTGCTTCAAGTTACGGCAAAAAGGCAATTATTGTCCCCTCTGTCAGGCATGCTATAGGGACAATGATTTTGATAGTAAGGTATGTATTTCTGTCTTTTAATAGTTAATAAAATAAAATGTAAGCTTTTATTATGCGTAAGTTATTATGTTTGTATGTATATTTTGTAGTACTAAATTAGTGGTATTACGTAGAAAGTGAGGTATGAAGTGTCTTTTCACAGGGTTTCTTCCACTTACACTAACATAAAGGAGCAAGCGTGATGCCGAAGCATGTAAAGCATGGTTATCTTATTAAATAATCAGGCTTTACATGCTTTTCCGTATTTGGAAAACCATTGTTATACAATTATCTTATTCAATTGTTATAGAATAATGCACACATGCAAATAGTAAAAATCTTTGTTATTTGTTATATAAAATGTGTGTAACAACAAAAAATAAGATTAGGGCCGTCGTTGCGCGCTGGCACAGCGTCAAACTTTAAACAAGGGAGGGAGGGTTATGGGTTCGATTCCCACTCAGAGGAATTAATTGTTTTCATGCTTTGGTAATAGGACATAAGTGCAGTAAACCTCTCTCTAGATGCGGAATACTTGTATACAAAAAAACATTATTGTATAATCTTTTACAGATGATGGAATGTGGATGGTGCGGTAGATGGGTACACGCCAGCTGTGAAGGCCTATCTGGAGAAGATTATCAATTATTGTCAGCTTTGCCACCTTCTATTGAATATATTTGTTGCAAATGTATGCCCAATGATCCTCCGTGGAGAAAAATGATAACAGAGCATTTGAAAGGCAGACTCCTTCATCTACTGAAGCTGCTTGCCAAAAATAAAAAAGCTTGCGCACTACTTAAGCTAACACCACATAAGAACACTCCAGTGCCTAACAAGCCTTACCGATTGATGTCGCCACAGGCCATCAGAAAACTCCACTTTGATAATAATGATGAAGCAATGAAAAATACAACTGAAACTAAAGTTTATAGGAACACTGCAAGAGGACGGCGGAGCAACAATCTCGCCCAAAACAAATTTGACGATCCTAACAATTCCCAAATATGGCATTGTTCATCTTTACTCTCTGACGTTGAAATGGAAAAGGAAGAAATTCCTCATACAACACATAAAGTCGTTAATCTTCAAGAACCATTGATGCAAAATAAGGAAATATGTTTTTCTACTGGTCTGTATAACAACAAGACTGACTTTAATGCCCCATGTGTAGAAGTTCATGAAAATTATCCACCACCGGCTAAAACAGAAAAAGCAACTACAATGTTGCCCACAACCATACATGATGATAAATACGAACCAATATCAGATGATGATGAACCGGTGAAAACATTCCATCATGCTCGTAGTGAACAAGATCTCAGTCCAGCCATTATTAGGCAATCAAATATGTCAATTGAGAATCTTGAAGATTTAAGTAGATTGATATCACCATCACTACTTGATATAAAGAAGAGAGTGAACAGTGATGAGTACATCTCTCTTAAAGACTTTAACCACGACATGAGAGATGTCATTGAGAGAACTTCAAACATTGATCTTAAAACAATATATAAAGATCTATTCTCAGAAACATTTCCATGGTTTGATTGTGAAAGCAACAGTCTACAGCCTAACTTAGAAGTTGAAGGTGAACAGGAAGACACAGACTCTGTTAAGGATTTAGAAATGGCAGATAATAAAGGTACGAAAACAACTGCTCATGTAGAAAGACCCCAAGATCAAATAGTCCCCAAACTAGAATCTGAGGGACAGAAAGAAGAAGAAGAATTACTTGAGTTCTATCCTATGGTTGATTCTAGGATTTGCATTCTATGTAAAACTACTGGCGATGGCCTTTCGTCTATGGAAGGACGTTTACTTTATTGTGGGCAAAATGATTGGATCCATGCAAACTGTGCCCTATGGTCTGCAGAAGTGTTTGAAGAAATTGATGGATCACTTCAAAATGTACATTCAGCAATATCTAGGGGAAAGATGATTAAATGTGCTGAGTGTGAAGTAAAAGGTGCAAGTGTTGGGTGTTGTGCAAAAAATTGCAGTGAAACATACCATTACGCTTGTGCGAGAAAAGCCAGTTGTGCGTTTATGGATGACAAGAGAGTTTTCTGCCCAACACACGGCAAAGATGTGCCTAAGAAGAGCCTGCAAAAAGACGCAGACTTTGAACTGACAAGACCAGTGTATGTAGAGCTTGATAAGAAAAAGAAGCGCTACAGTGAAATAAACAAGGTACAGTTTCTTATGGGTTCTCTTACTGTCCATAGTCTCGGAAAAATAGTCCCATCAGTATCAGATTATGAAGAGTTCTTGATGCCAGTTGATTTTTCCTGTAGTCGACTGTTTTGGTCTTGTAAAAAACCAACGAAGATTGTTAGATACACCATAAAGACCAAACTAATCTTAGCAGAACCAATGCCTGGATTTGATTTTGGTGTCAACATTACTGTTGATCACACAATGGGTGATCAAGTAGTGGAGCGAGTTATGGCTGAAATCGGTGCTTGGCACGAGAGCTTGGAAACTGGCTCTAGTAAGACTGTTCTCATGTTTAAAAATGACAAATCTCCAATCAAATTTGGAAATACTGTAACTTTGGAAGTTTTAGCTGTAAAACAAGTTGTTGAATATTTACTGGATAATGTTTGCAAGCAAGAACAGCAAGACGAAGACGAACCTCAAAATACAGCTGATCTTCTCCCTCCTGAAGTGAAAGATGCTATATTCGAAGATTTAAACCATGATTTACTGGATGGTATATCAATGCAAGACATTTTTCCTAAATTAATGTCTTACGAAGATCTTGTAGCTATGGATTTAAAAAATGAGTTCATTGGAGCTATGAGCCAGTCAGATGATAAGTCAGATTCGCGTTCAAATGATTTTATTGATGAGCTTTTTAATGCTCGTTTGGAATCGGGAAATAAAGAATTGAAGAGAAGTAAATCAGAAATGTTGCTACAAAACCATAACCTCAAATCATTGACAACAGGTAGAGGTCAACAGCGGTCCACAAGCTTGACCTGGAATAATAAATTTGACACAAGCTTACTGTCATCTACAATAAAAAGGTGCAAAATGGGAAAATCATCAACATTTACTGGTAAATTGAGTCCAATACAGAGACTGACTGAAAACTCTTTAGAGTCCATAAAAGAAATAGACAGAACCAATACCGATAAAAAACCTAAATGTGAGACAACTACGAGCGATGTTTGTAATGAAGCACCCCACACATCAGGGCTCAATTATTGTACAACATCACCCAAACAAAAAGACGAATCTAATACCGAAAGCAAGAATGATAAAACTGAAGGGTTTTATCCTGATGTAATAGATTTTTACACGAAAATACATTGTAGTCCAATTTCACAATTAGATGGAGCCGCCGATTGGTCAGGTTCCGAAAGCAATTGTAGCTCTCGTCCCGGTAGTCCCCAAGATGATTTCACTCCAATTCAACAACTAGATGGTGCAGAAGATCATCTGGGAAGTGATGCTTTAAAGAATCAACCTAACCAATTTTTATACAGAGCTAGTGGAACTGAAAGTACTTATACTGTAACAATTGCAGGAAACCCACTGAACCAACCAGAGTTAGTTATGCGACCGTTAGATGATAATTCTGGTATTCCAGGCCAAATGGAGCAGTTAGTTAGATGTGACAGATGCCAGTGTACATACAGAAATAAAGAGTCTTATGATAGACATATACCATCTTGTGATATGATGTCCACGAGTGAAAGTGAGAGCGAGAATCCTAAATCACCTGAGAATAGAACTTTAACAACTTTGCAAAATGCTTTCCTTAATAACTCTGCAGGTGCTTTTGCACAGCCGATGATCATTCATGCTGGAGTGGTAAGTGGCACTGAGAATACCGTAAAAGCTGAAGGTATATCTGCTAGAAGGACATCAATTAACACTCGGCAAATTACTATTAACGGCACAATTGTTGAAACTCCCTCACCAGGGCCAACTAATGAGATGACTATGACAATTACAGAGCAAATGAAATCTGGTACAGTGATATTCGATCAAAGTAAAACAACAAATGTTCAAGTGTCTGCAAATCAACAAGTATTATCATCACCTCAAATTGTTGTTACCCCACAAATGCTTCTACCACCCAAAACCAGTTCGGCTGGTCAGAAAATGATGGCACCACAAATAATCACACAACCTGGTTTGCTACCTTATAATATCTGTGTGAAGCCAGGAACTGGAAATGCCAACATACAACAGATACAAGGAAGTGATATGACGCACCTACTCTCTGGAACAGGTGGGATTCAAGTTTTGACATCTAACTCAAATCAAGTCTTGACTATTCCTACTAATCAGACAGGCGGTATTACGCCTATTATCCAGGGCAAGAACCAAGTAGCAAACTTTCCTAATATGGCAAGCGCGTCTTCTATAGCGCTACCGGTCAATTCAATACAAGGGATGCCGAGTACTTCAATTATACAAAACATTCAACCAATGATTCGACCACAAATCCAAGGTAATCCTACAATAGTGGTTCCAGCGATGACTGCTCAACGACTTTCTTCACCTAATACACACACTAAGCAACAGATTATACTTCCCCATGCGCCGCAAAAGTCACCTAAGAAACAACCTGCGCCTGTCCATCCTAAACCGATATTTCAAGCTGCTAATCGTGGTAGAGGCCGTCCAATGCCTAAACCAACAACAATTAAGAGGCACACTAAATTAGAGAAGACTTTTACAACGATAAATCAATCTCCTCTTGGACCAGGAAATACTGTTATACAGTTACAAACTAACAATCAAACTGGTCAGCCGTCTATAATTGTGCAACCTGTTGCTAATCAAAATATAATGTCAGCTTATGTAGAGGCGTTGTCTCAACAACAGAATCAAAACATGCAATATATAGCGACAATAGCGCCCCAAGGAGACTTCAAAACGGGACCGACGCAATTTATTTCTCAAAGTGGTCTCGTTCCTCAAACATTCCAAATACAGCAAACGGAATCAGGGGGCTTAGTAGCAGTCCCCAGTGGAGGTATACCAGTGTTGCTGCCACAAGGCAATGTAGGTATATTACCTCAAGCAATCCAACAAGGTGCGACAATATTACCGCAAGGAACTATTCAAACTCAAGGCATAATTTCCCAAGGCCCCAATGGACCAACTATACTGCCACAAGCAATTCATACTCAAAATGGGACAACTATAATACCGCAAGGCACAATTCAAGGCCTAGCGCCTGGCAATATAACTTCGCAAACTGCGACACTTCTACCAAATAATACTTTGCAAACAGCAGGTGCCACTGTCGTACCACAAAGTGGTATAGGAAATGGACAAACCACAATCATACCTAATGCTCTGCAGTCTCAAGGAAATACTTTAATATCGTCTGCACCTGGTACGACTATTTTGCCCCAGGGAACTATTCTACCTCAGTTTTGTAACGATCAAGTATTATTAGGCTCGACGCCGACCTTAGAAATGGTAACTGATCCTTCGGGTTGCATGTACTTAACAACTACCCAACCAGTATATTACGGTTTGGAAACAATAGTACAAAATACAGTTATGTCGTCTCAACAATTCGTATCTACGGCTATGCAAGGAGTTCTCGCACAAAACAGTAGTTTTTCGGCAACAACTACACAAGTGTTCCAAGCGAGTAAAATAGAACCAATTGTGGAAGTACCTACGGGATATGTTGTAGTTAATAATGTTGGGGAAGCTGTTGCTACCGCTTCTTCGGCTCCGAATGTTGTAACAGCCCAATCTGTACAATCGTCACCTGTACTCAAGAATGTAAAGACTACAGTTCCAAACTTGACATTACAGCCATTGCCAGATAAACAAGGAAATAATAACCGCCAAACACCGAAAGTGATACAAATGGGTCCCTCTTCGCTGACAATCGGATCACAAGCTGGTAGCTTTATAACTGCAAAACCAAACTTAAACCCAATAACGTCACAAATTCACACTATGACGTTGTCAAATACTTCTCAAAACACTCAAAGAGTAAATATGTCTAAACCAAACAATGTGTCGATGTCGCCGAACGTGACCCTCGTATCATCAATTGGGCAGCCAGTAATGGCTATTTCTCAATCTATTCCTAACACAGCCAATTCGTTTTCAATGCAATCCCTTCAATTATCCCAGCCTATTGTGTCAAGTTCAATAGCGCCTACTAATAAAAATGGATCTATGAAAATTGAGAACTCTCACGTCATTGAGATTAGCGGCAATCTCCATGAAAGTTCGAATTGCTCCAGCTTACCCACAATAAGCGTAACTCAAAGTATGAAGTCTCCGACTCCATGGAGGCTGCCTGAGAACAAACCCGATTTACATAATTTAGGGATGAAGAACATCAATATAACACAAAATTCTTCAGCTCAAAATAATATGCTGACAGGTGGAAGACAAATATCTCACAATGAATCGGCAAAAGAAAACCAAAATTGTATGTTATCTATGAATAATACTGGTAATTCAATGACAAGTAATATGCATTCACAACAATTCGAATCGAATATAAATGCAAGCCATCACATTACGCATTCTACTTCTAATAATGTAATACAAATAACTGCTGGAAATATTTATCCACCATCTTCTTCTATGAACAACAACTTTGACGCTGACACAACGTTAAAATTGAGCAAAATTAACGCACTTTCAAAAGCTGAGGGAGGACATTTAAATTTTTCTCAGGAAATCATGGCGTCACATTCACAACAACATGCTCAGAATGAAAAGAGTTTCCAAAATATGGGGCCAAATGATAACAAACAAAGTAATGATAATATGCAAAATTCAATAAATATTCATAAATTAAGCAGTTGCCAAGTGGCAGGGAACATGAATAATTCTCCCTCAATTAGTATAATACCACCAAATATGATACGTCCGCAAGTATCTAATAATCAGAATTCTATTAATATGTCGAACAACCAAAACCAAATGTGCTCAATTTCAAACAACTCGTCACATGGTCAAATACAGCTTATGAATTCAGTGAACACCTCAATGCAAAATATAAATATGTCTTGTCAAGAAGTAGTAAATAGTCGAGTAAATATGTCAGTCTCCAGTGAAAATAATCAACAGCATGACATGAATACTACATCTATAAGTGGTCCTAATTTGTCGCATAATAACATGCAAATGATGTCTCATGACAATAACCAACATTCGTCTTCAAATCAAATCCACATTATGAATGGACAGATTCAACATAATCGTCACGTTGAGAATAGTAACCAATTACAACAAATAAATCAGGTGCCATCAAATAGACAATTTCATGATAACCTTATCAATGGTCAACAAACCCATAACCAAAACAACAACATGTTATCTAATAGAGCTACGCCCGATAACAGTAATATTATGAATCAGAATATGAATATGCATAATATAAATAATCACACAATGAATCGTAATGATCTTAGCGATTTAAACCACATGCATGTCAATCAATCTCTTTCTAACATGAGTAATATGCAAAATAACAGAATGATTATGGATAATATGCAATCACATAATATGAATTCAGTCAATCATCAAATTCATGCAAATAATCGATCTATTGAATCTTTACATAATCAACAAATGCACTCTATGCAGCAAATGAATCATCACATAACGCCAACTAACAATCGATCTCAAATGGAAAATAATATGCATATGAATCAACAGATGTCTATTCAACAAAATAGACAAATGGATAATATTCACCATCACCAACACCAAATGTCAAATATGATGCAGTTACAGAACAATCGCCAGCATATTGATAATAATCTATTGGGAATGCATCAACATGTATCAAATCAAATGCACAACCGACAACAAATGGAAAATACTATGCATATGCACCATATGACTAGCAACAACGTTAATATGGGTCTGGGAAATCAATTAGATAATTCCGGAGTAATGTCGAACATTCATAATAGACATGATAATAATTCTATGGGAATGCAAAATTTAAGTTCTATGAACCAAATGCAAAGTAATAGAAACTCTCTGGAACATAACAATCTTATGCAACATCAGATGAATAATCTTAATTCAATGAATAGTATGAATATGCATAATAATATGAACAATTCTATGCAAATGACTAACTCTACTCACCAATCAATAAATAATCAGATAATGCATATGCCCAACATTCCGGATATTAAAAACGAGATTCAAAATTCATGTAGTGGAAGCTGTTCAAATACTACCAATCAGTTTAATAACAATCAGTCATTTGACATGTGTGCGAATATTAATACCAACAATAATATGAACATGAGTAATACTGCCAGTACCATGCACAGTATGAATATGAACAATACCAATATGTCGAACAATATGATGATTAATAACGTTAGTAATAACTCAGTTTACGGCGGTAATAATCAAAACAACATGTCGGGTCACGACATGCTAATGAATTGCAATAATACTTCAGATCACAACGTAACGAACATAATGTCAAGTAATACAAGTCATATGATGATAAATAATACGCAGTCTCATTCAAATAACCATCAAAATCAGATATTGAGTAGTCAAGTGCCAAATAATACTCAAATGAACATAAATAGTTGCAGTTTAAATACTAGTAATTCTAATCAATCCCAAATAACAAGCCTAGACAATCAACTTAACAGAACCAATATGACGGTTCCTGATCAATCTAAATTTGGGCAAGAATCAGTGAGAGGTAAAAATGTAATGGGACCACCACCTCCACCCACTATTAATAATATATCTGCTGCTGATTGCTCAAAAGCTAACTTGGTTACCAACAATGAACAAAAGCAAAATCATAACATATCAGTCAATAATCAAATAGGATTTATGCAAATGAATTCTCCAAATAATAATAGGGTAATCAATCTACCGGAAAGAAATAGACTAAATAACGCCAATATTGAAAATAATATGAGCCAACATATGTCACAGCAACACAATATTCGCGTAGTGACAAATAACACCAGCAATAATGTTCCTGGAATATCTGGTGATTCTTTAACATATCAACAAAAAAGTGAAAGTAGTACAATGATCAATGTTCCTTTCCAAGCGATACCAAATAGTGCACCAATGAACATAAACGTAAACTCCAGCAATAATACTGTAAACATAACAGTGCAAAATAATCTTGTTGATCCCAAAATCGCTTCAAAGGCAGCGGCGGATTTGAGTTTTCCTCTTCAAACGAATTCTAATATAATACAAAATCAAAACAGTAATAACAATAGTAACATGATATGCATTCCTGTTCAGAACAGCACAATCAATTTGCCCAGTCAAAACAGTTCTAGTATAACTCTACCTAAAGCGCCGCCTACTCAACAATCAGGCATACCAACAAATGTTGTTAATCCAATGTCAATGCGGCCAATGAACAGAGTGCTGCCATTACACAGGGATGGACAAAGTAAAGTTTCCAAAACAACCGGAACGAAGACTCCTGCTGTGCCTAAACATAGACCAGTGAGCCATGATATGCCTGATTTAAATATAAAAGATGAAAATGTTGATAGTGATCTCGAAAAAGCAATTGAAGAATCTAAAAGGATGATGGAATTGGAGAAAGCTAAACGGGAAAAAGAAGAACGTGACGCCGTTCGAGCTATACAACTATCCAATGAAATGCAGCAACCTACTACAAGCTCCGCATCCCTTTCAATTCCAGCTCTTCGTAATACAGAACCAGTGGAAACTATACCAAAAATGACATCGCTACCCAGCTTAGATGTTACACCAGATACACCAAAAGTTTTAGTAGAAAAAGATATTAATAAAGCAAACGTGACCGCGAAATTACCCAATACGAATACCAAAATATTAAAACGTCCTCTGTTAGATAAAAAGTCAGATGGAGAAACGGTGGCCATGAAGAAACAAAATAAAGCACTGAAGGGCCAAGAAAACCGATTATCGCAACCGAAGCCTGCTCCAGAACCACCTAAAGACGATGGCCCAAAGCTCATATATGAAGTATCATCCGAGGATGGTTTTAACTACTCTTCCTCATCTTTAACTGACCTTTGGGCCAAGGTTATTGAGTCTGTTCAAAACGCAAGAAAACAGTCTGGTTTACCATTAATACAATACAACTTGCCATCAGCTTTATCTGGGGCTCATTTGCTGGGCCTGAACAATAATGCATTGAGATATTTGATTGAACAACTACCAGGCGTAAGTATTTTTAAGTTTTCTTAGTGCAACTATGTATGTTATATACTTACCTTTTATCATTTCTTATATTTTATTTTTTAATCATTCAGGCAAATCGATGCTCTAAATATAAAGTACGTCAAGGACGAGCGTTAAACAGTTGGGACAATGATTTGGATCTAAGTGAGGGTTTCAAGGAGAGCCCTTGGGGAAGTGCACGGACGGGACCTGTTGCTAGAAAACAAAATCATGATATGTTTAGCTGGATGGCTTCGCCATTTAGAGAAGAGCCCCCACCCTTCGGCGGTCAAGAGGGAGAAAGTTCTATATCAAGGTAATTATATTATTCTTATATAAAATATTTTTAAAAACTCCGAAATATTCTTGTTACATATAATTTTATTTTAAACTAGAGGTATAGTCCCTTGTTCGCTTTGCTCGACAACTTCCGCTCGCTCTTGACGGATGTATACAAAGATGTAATTTAAGTTATTTGTAACACTAAGGAGAATGTTTCCTTATACACAATATTCTTGATTTCAAACCATTGTATATTATTATAAAGAATCAAATTTTTGCCCTTTTTTATATAATCAAAAAACACGTTTTTCATTTCAGACGATTAGCCACTTTGCCTCCAGCAATGAGATTTAGACAGTTAAAAGAAACATCAAAAGTGTCTGTCGGTGTCTACCGTTCTCACATTCACGGACGAGGTCTATTCTGTAAACGAGATATTGAAGAAGGTATAATATTATATTGTTTTTAAATTATATTTTTTGTTGCTCAATAGAATTTTCTTTCTTCTAATAATATGAGGCCAGTCGTGGCGCAGCGGCACGAGGTGTGATTGTCAAACCGACTGGATGTGGGTTCGATCCCCACTCGAGGAGATGAAATATTTACTTAAATTTATATTTCCATTTCTTCGCTCTGGTATCGAGGTTAAGCGCGGCGTTGAGTTCTGCCACTCAACACGCAATGTCTCCAGAATTCGGCAGAAAGTAGGGAACGGAGTGTCTTAACACTAGGTGCCCTCTGCCTACCCTGCTGTGTGCGGGATACAGCGTGAAGCTGATTTGATTTCATTTAATAATATATTTTTTTTTCTCTCAGGTGATATGGTAATAGAGTATGCCGGCGAAGTAATACGTGCCGTTTTAGCCGATCAGCGCGAGAAGAAATACGAGGCGATGAGCGGACGGCGCGGGGTCGGGGGTTGCTACATGTTCCGCATTGACGACAATCTTGTTGTCGATGCCACGCTCAAAGGGAACGCTGCGAGATTTATCAACCATTCTTGTGATGTATGTTGTTAATATTTTTATAAAATATGTGAAATATTGAACTTAGTAGGGAGACTCTGGGCCGCTGAGCTATACTAAGCTATACTATATTATCAACATAAGTCGTCAATTTTTCATGCGTTAGCATCTCTTTATAGAGATTTTGAAAAAAATTTACTATACAGAAATCTATTTTCTGTTAAGAGTCATATTTATTAAATGTTTTTAACAGCTTTGCGGGACTATTCCACACTATTCAAATTCTTGAAAATTTTATACATTTAATTTTTAATACTTGGGGAATAACACTTCTAAAAGCATATATGTATTATCAATGACACTTGCATTCTAAAAAGATCTAAATAATATTGTGTATTAGTAATGATTTAAATATTTAACGTATATTACAATTTCTTTTTTTTTCCATTGCTCCAGCCCAACTGCTACTCCCGCGTCGTCGACATCCACGGCCACAAACACATACTGATCTTCGCCCTGCGTCGCATCACCGTCGGCGAGGAGCTCACTTACGACTACAAGTTCCCATTCGAGGAGGTCAAGATACCCTGCACGTGCGGCGCCAAGAAGTGTCGCAAGTATTTGAATTGAACACAAGGAACGATCTGATGGTCAATTATACTGGTGTTGTCTAATGGCGGAGTGTTGTGAGCGAAGTGTAAACACACATATTGTCGACATTATCTCATAAACTACTACGTAAGCGTTGTGATCCAAAGAATCGACGCGGACACAGCGTTCGGCATAATTACTTTGTAGCATAATTATAAGTACATACTATACTGGTTTAGATTTAATCAATTAGAAACCGTAGAATGCTAATGTGACTCCTGGGGAACCTTGAAACGTGGATGTTCTCTTCTGTTAAGGTGCGTGATGGAATACTGGGTCGAGCACAATTTTTTTTTTTATATGTACATATATATGTAAGACAATAAGTTATAATTCACATATCGCTATACTTCCCACCTTTTATCTTGACGTTAGTGCCACTAGAGCGATCGTACGATGCTAAACGAGTTTTTTATGAATCTTGTTGTGATCTCTTTTTGAATCTACCCAGTGTTTAAATTGTTGGATTGTATATTAAATTGGTTTTACATTTAAATATTACTTATTTTGTGATAAGTTTTTTATTATATATTGTGTAAATAATTTCTTAATTTCGTAATCGTTTTATGTAATAGATTGGTAGTATACCAACGGGAGTGTGTAAACGACCGTTGTTAATTGATTTGATGTGATATGAGTTAACCTCCGGGTGGGGTCAATGAATGGTTAGTGGTAGTATATTTGTTCCTCATTTTATTCTTATTTTCGTCCCTTGTGATCAGTTAAGTCTCGACTAAACGACTAGCGTGTATATAAACGGCGGATTATTAGACCGTAGATAATCGCATACATAAGTAAATTCGAATGAAGGGTTGTTATGTATAAGTTACGGAGTACAATGTTACTTTATTTTTTTTTAGTAATTTTAATGATTGTATAGAAAATTTTTGTAAATAAGAGAAATTATCTGTCATAATAATGTGGTTAAGCGACAAATCGTTTTATTTTAGTCATAGTGATAGGACATACTTTATAGAATATTGAATACTTTGTAAATAATAAGTTATTCGGTGTGTGGGTCGGGGCTCGGGCGCTGTTCGCGGTCGCTCCTCACTCCCAGCCTGGAACGGTTTATTATGAAAATGCACATTTTTAGCTTTAATATTTTTCAGCACAGCTTGAGTTTAAAACTTTTTATTTTTTTTTCTATTAGAACACCACATTCGACTGTTTTTGGTTAATGCGTGTTAAGAATAATAAAGTTAGAATTTATAACATCACATTGTCATCACATGAAAAGTAAACTAGTGTACCGGTGTTGTTTCCCCAATTTTTTACTATTAAGTAATATAATTAGATGCAGGATCGATTTCAACAATAGTGTTAGAAAATGAAAAACTGCATCTTTTAAGCAGTATTAACATATTCTATATATAAAGCCTATGAAATTTTAATAACTAAAATAGCTATAGTATTACTGATAATCCAGACCTTGTACAGTTGATATGGCACCAATAGTACTTTATTATTATCTATATAGTGAACAATGCTAAATTTTCATTTCATTACAAAAAATTTAAGTTTCATTTGTGAGAAAAAATATATAATTTCGAGGTGCATACATATAAGGTAACTTTACTCTGTACTAGTAATTTTTATACGGCCCCTTTTTAACGCTGTGGAATTTCCGTCTGATCTATAGCTTTATCATACCGATACTGTTAGCGAACGTTTTTTTTTTTTGGTTTTTTCTAAAAATGTTGAGATTTTTACAGTTTCACTTCATTATTTTTCGATGCACTTTCATTTTAAAAGTGGAAAAAATTGTGGACTAGTCTTTAGAAATTTAAATTTTTATAGCCATACCATTCAAATATATTTTCATTAAGTAATCATACTATATATTTTGAATCAAAACATAAACTTAGTAGAAGTTGTACATCGAGTTACGATAATAAATAAAGTACAGGTAATTTTAATGAAATATGGATTATAATTAACATCTATTTTTAATATAAGTTTTTTTAATCGAGTAATATAAAATCAATTAATTTTTTTCCCCTCTTCTGTACCTTCTGTATAATAATGATAGTATGTAATTTTAAATTTATTGAACTGTTGTTATCTTCGATTTAATATTTTTGTATAGGTTTCTTAATTATTTTGAGTTGTGTTAAATGTGACACGATGCTTTAAATTGGCGCATGTGCATTTTATTAGTCCTGTATACAAATTTAAATTAATTAAAAAGACCAAATCACTAAGTGATGAATTAATTGTTTTCATTAGTTTATTTTAAGTGAAAATGTCTGCTTTTTGATATTATTTTGTGTTAAAAATAATTGCTTTTATTTTTAATGTACACATGCCATTTTGCCTAATGTTATTATAAATTATATTATATTTGCTTTAAAAGCACCAATTTTACAAGTTCTATGACCTGTCTATACATTTTATTACTTTATTTATTTCTATCATTATTTTGTATTGTGGTAAATTTTACCAAAAATAAAAATACTAAAATGTGCTTTACCCTTGTAGTTTTATTGTAGCGTGGAATAGATGCTGATTCCTTATTATAATATATTGTTTATTTTTAGGGTTTCGTACCTTTAAATAAATAAAAACGCAAATCTTTCTTGTTTTTGAGGCCAATCGTGGCGCAGGGGCACAAGATGTGACTGTAAAACCGACTGGTTGTGGGTTCGATCCCCACTCGAGGAGATGAAATATTTACTTAAATTTATATTTCCATTTCTCCGCTCTGGTGTCGAGGACAAGCGCGGCGTTGAGTTCTGCGACTCAACACGCAATGCTTCCAGAATTCGGCTGAAAGTGGGGAACGGAGTGTCTTAACACACTAGGTTCCCTCTGCCTACCCTGCAGTGTGCGGGATACAGCGTGAAGCTGATTTATTTATTTTCTTGTTATACAATTACTCTTTTATATTCGTTGTTCTATATGTTAAGACTTTTTTCCTCAGAAGTGCAAGTATCAAGCTGCAATTAGTATTAAATACTCAGGGATCTGGCTGAATCCTTCGGAGCACTGTTTCGGTTGAAGTTTTTATAAAATGGGCCCCCATAAATTTCTGAAATTGAAATCTGGAGGCGCTGCGGAATCCAACGCCGCGCTTTGCCTCACACCAGAGGGAAGAAATGAAAATATAAACTTATATAAATATTTCATTTCCTCGAGTGGGGATCGAACTCACAACCAGTCGAATTTGCAGTCACACTGCGCCTCTGCGCCACGACTGGCCTCTATATTTTAGTATAGATTAAATAAAAAAAAAATAGTATCTAATAGTCAGTCTCTATATTTGAAGAGCTAGTGCCCATACATTAACTATACAATACATATATTTATTTTCCCAGCGCACAGTACACGTTCCATCCGTGGCCGTGTCCCAGAAATATGCGGCTGCAGTGTGTAAGCCGGAGCCGTTTTTTTGGGTCACCGTCATTCTCACTAAAAGAATTAAGTATGTAGGTCGCAATGTTTACTTCGTCTTATATTACTTTTTTTTCAGCTTCACGCTATATCCTGCACACAGCAGGGTAGACAGAGGGAACCTAAAGTTAAGACACTTTGTTCCCTACTTTCTGCCTAATTCTAGAGGCATTGAGTAGTAGACGTATTGAGTGGCAGAACTCAATGCCGCGCTTGAGAACAAATTAATAAAGTAATAATAATAATAAAAAACATGCAGTATAATATAAAAAAATAATTACTTGTAAAACAAATACTAATAACAAGACGTGTGGAATGGCGGGGTTGAACTTCGCGCTTTCACTTGTTTCTAGAGCAAAAAAATTAAAATAATTCTTTCACCCGAGTGAAAATTGAACCCACAACCGTCGTGTTTACAGTCAATGATTACTAAGCAAGAAACTTAAGCAATATTTTTTATAAAATATTAAATTGTTTATAAAAAATAAAATTTTATGAGGCCATCGTGACTCAAAGCCACAGGCGTGAGACTGCGACACGCGGGTCTGGGTTCGATTTCCACTCGGGAGTATAAATTATTATTTATTAATATTTTCATTATTTCGTTCTGGTACCAAGGCAAAATGCGCGGCATTGAGTTCCGACAATACGCAATACCTCGAAAACTTGATGGGGGACAGAGTGTCTTAACGCTAGGTGCCCTCTGCCTACTCTACTATAAGCGAGATACAGTATTAAGCTGAACAAAAAAACAGAGTAACATATCTGAATAACATCGTTGCCGAATATGAAATTAAGAGCCTATATATTTATAGAATGAACTTACCTATATATTTATAAGGTTTATTGAGTTTATTCAGCATAGCTAACGTCTTTTCAGTAATGACAGTAATCCATTGAGGTGTTCGAGAATGGCTGTATGCATTACCTCCCAGACAGAACTCTATATTATCTCGCACTATTTTTTGAACTTCTTCCACATTGAAAAGTACATCCTGAATTTAAATAATCATTTTTTCATAGTAATAAAACATGGTGAATATTGTAACCCAAATCCCAATAGGTAAAAAAATATTTATAGGATATCATTGCACTTTTATTGGATTCATCGTGTTGGGTGGAGATCATTAAAGAAAATATTTGTCAATTATACATACTACCCATGTATATAGGGTCAAGTTATTTTTTTTTTGTTTCACACTGTATCCCACACAGAGGGAACCTAGAGTCCTCACCGCTAAGACAGTTTCCGTGTCGGAACTTATCGCCAAGCTTGACTCGTTGACCAGAGCGAAGAATTAAAAATATTAAATAATTCATTCCTGTAAGTGGGGATTGAACTCACAACCGTCGTGTTTACAATGGCACCCTTGTGCCCCCGCAACACAACGCTACATTATTACTATAAAAAAATTACAATTTGTCTAAGACAATCTTAAAGGTAATTAGAGGTAATTTTATAGACCAAAGTACCTCATCTTCTTCTTGAGCCATATTAATAAATAATATTTCAAAATATCAATTTATTTTAATATTTCGTTTTTTTCTTTCGGTAAAATAAAATCATCCACTGATAAATTGGGATTTTCTATAGTTAATAATTAATAAATTGTCAATAACAATAATCTATTTTTTAAATAGAGAATTAGCCGTTTTAATTCAAAATTTAAAAAAGATAAGATATAAATGTTTTAGACAAAATATGACATAATAAATATTTAAAGATTAAAATATACAAAAAATGTAATACATTATTAAATATATTATTATGAATAATGTGTTTGTTAATAATATGTAAAATTCTATTAAAATTGTCAAATAATATAGTAACACTGCAAAAGCTAGATTCCGAACGATTCTTCTCATAACCCACTTTGAGGTTTTGAGCTTATATTTTCTATTGTGAATTCGGAATGTTTGTGATGTGTTTCCATTTGTTTTACTTAGAAAATAGATTATTTACGGAGTGAATATAATATATAATGTATTCATAGAACTGTGTGCGCCGTAAGTTAAGTTGTTCTTTGAAATTAATGGAGTTGAGGTCTGGGTCGAGGGAATACAAAGGATTGTTTGTGGGGTGACGGAGACTACGACTTGTCAGGTCAGTAGATTCATTTCTCATCGTATTTATGAAAGTTGAAAGTGGTCAAAATATATATTTTTTTATTAGATTTGTGTTTTTATTTCTACACTTAGTTACTACTGAAATCAGTCCGTTAATAGATTAAGCTTTACGCCTTTCTAAGCTTTTTGTTGATCTTTTTTTTTTATAGACACTACTCACTAGCTAAAGGCTAAAAAATCTTTAATTGGAGCTTACTAATAAAAATAATGTACTAGGTTTATGTGTATATTGTTTAATATTTTAAAAATAACAACAAAATTTCAGGATGTAGTCTTTGCATTAGCACATGCCACTGGCAAAGTTGGAAGATTTACTCTAATAGAGAGATGGCGAAATAATGAAAGATTGTTAGCTCCACAAGAATATCCGTTGAAGGTAAATTAGCAAGTGAAAAATATAAATCAAAATTTATGTTGATTATATCCCTAAATAATTAATATTAACAAGTTAATGTAATAACCTAACATACATTTATAGATACTTATGAAATGGGGTGAATATTCAAATGACATTCAGTTTATACTTCGAAGATCTGATAACAGCAGCAACAACCAAAAACCACAACTCACTCATAATTCTAGATCACCAATTGGAAATGGGTATGTAATTAATAAAAAACCAAATACTGTTCGCAAGAATATAAATGTTTATTTATATCTAACACGTCAAAAAACACATATTCTAAGTGCAATAGTGTTAATTATTCCAATTAATCAGGGGATATATGAGTATTCAAATAATAAGTTCTTTTTACCATACATATCTATTCACACAATTATAAAATACTTTAATGACAAATTGGTATAAAGCATAAAGTGTAGTCTTATAATAAAACATATCACACACAAATGGCATTTAAAAGAACCTTAAAATGTAATAAAAATAGAAATTCAAATTATTGACACTACTGTATATCACATTTAAACCTATTCAACAGGAGCCATAACACTAACCATGTAGCAGATAAGCAAAATTCACCAAATCGTGCAACTACTACCCCTACACTTAATGTAAATAATACCTCCCCTGGCAATCCCGTTGGTGTTGTAAAGGGTGTACAACAAGCTAAGAGCCCTGAATCTAATAGTCCTGTGCTTAAAGATGTCCCACCTTATAGGTAAGCTTTACTAAATTAAATATTGATTTTAATACATTAATTACCTCAATTCGAAATCAAATCCACAACCAATCCATAATACATAATAAATTGAATATGGTGAGATTTGAACCCTTGAAATTTTTGGAATCTGTCTAAGTGCTTTGACCATTCTCTTTTGTCTATCATTAAGATACATACATTCACATCAAGTCATAACTGTACAAGAATTTGACAAAGCTTGATTAAAACATATGGCTTAGTACTAGAGAAAAGATAGTGGTTAAAGCACTTGAAGGATTTTCAAGAGGCACATATTCAAGTTACCTACATTAAAAAAAATCACATTTAGTTTTGTAGTAAAGTATTTGTCATAATTTAATTTGTGGCATAGATTTCAGTTAAAATTTTTATGTTATCCAAAAACATATTGATCTATAATTTTAACAGAGACCCACCACCACCATATAGATCACCGCCGCCACCTTCATTAAGGAAGTCACCGAATCGCACCACCAGGCCTGCTATGACACCTACTAATGTTTCCGATCAAGAGGTAAATCCTGAGGCAGTCAGCTACAACAATCAGTACAGAGAACTGGTTTCCCTTGTGAATTATCAACGAGAGAAACTGTCCAGTCAGCAAGTTGATCTTATTAAGGTATATTAAATATGATTTTGTATTTTTTTTCTAGACAAGACTATTCACAGAAGTAAAGAGCTGCTCTATAAAGCCACAATTGCCTTAATGCTAATACTTACTTTATTTATATCTGTTTACCTATGTGAAGTAGAACTTCTATACATTTTCTATCTTTAGTGTGAAACAAAACTTTAAAAAAGTTCTTTTTTAATAGTTTGACGCAGAAATTGGTTACTGGGAGAATAAAGGGCGAGAGCAAGAACGCCAAGTGGAGTTGCTACAGCAACAAATTAGTTCAGCTGATAACCAACTCCGCATAAGCACAGAGCAGGTAGATATTTCTAGAAAATTAATATACTTTAATATTACTATAAAAACATAATAAATACTATACTATTATAGTAATATTTAGGTAAAAAATTCGAAACTTAAAACTCTTATCTTTTCTTTTATAAAACTGAAGTTTATTTGGATGAACACTTAAAAGATATTCTTACTAGTTTTTTATTGAAAAAATATTTTTACATTGTATAGTCCTTTTGGTGTGGAAGGAGGTGGCCCACTGTCACTGTGGTCAGAGATGGCCTCTTTAAAAAATGTCATGTTTCATATACAACTCTTAGTTATTTTAATTTGACCGTGTAGGGGAATCGAGATTGTATATCAATCTTTTCTTACACATTTTAGCTAGATTTCTTAATTTATAAAAAGCATATTAAACATAGAGGCCAGTCGTGGCGCAGTGGCACAAAGTGTGACTGTAAAACCGACTGGTTGTGGGTTCGATCCCCACTGATATGAGGAGATGAAATATTTACTTAAATTTATATTTCCATTTCTTCGCTCTGATGTAAAGGCAAAGCGCGGCGTTAAGTCCTGCCATTCAACACTCAAAGCCTCCAGAATTCGCCAGAAAGTGGGGAACGGAGTGTCTTAACACTAGGTTCCCTCTGCCTACCCTGCTGCTGTATGCGGGATACAGCGTGAAACTGTTTTTTTTTTAATAAACATTAAAGTTTGGTGGTTTAGAAACAATAACAACAATGCGAGCTTGTAAAATGATAACATTCTTCCCATTGAATTACACTCTCACAACATACTTCATAGATTTCCCACGGTAAGGCCGGATTCGCACTATAGTGCCGGTCACGGTTCGTTCTCGGTCCGATTTCATTCTTGAAAATATTGTTATAAGAAAATAATAAAAATAAATAAATCAGCTTCACGCTGTATCCCGCACACAGCAGGGTAGGCAGAGGGAACCTAGTGTTAAGACACTCCGTTCCCCATTTTCTGCGGAATTGTGGAGGCATTGCGTGTTGAGTGGCAGAACTCAACGCCGCGCTTTGCCTCGACACCAGAGCGAAGAAATGGAAATATAAAATTTAAGTAAATATTTCATCTCCTCGAGTGGGGATCGAACCCACAACCAGCCGATTTACAGTCACACTTTGTGCCCTCGCGCCACAACTGGCCTCATGAAAATAATAATATATGCGTATAAGCGTAATCAGACCGGAACTTCATAGTATGAATGCTCTTTTTGTTGATCATCTAAGAATATTTTCATAGACTGAGATCAGACCGAAAACGAACCGGCACTATAGTGTGGATCTACCCTAAATCAATTTAGATTTTAAAATACAGCTATTGTTAAGATAGGAATATTTTGTTCTTAGATATGCGTGAAGTAAAATATATGCTTATACGTGATTGTGGGTTCAATCCTGTTAGGGATAAAAATCAATTCAAATCAACTTCACGCTGTATCTGTATCCTGCACACACGAGGTTAGACAGAGGGAAGCTATTGTTAAGGCACTCCGTTTCCCACTTTCCGACGAATTGGAGGCGTTGCCTGTTGAATGGCGGAACTCAACGCCACTACACACAATGATAAATCATCAAATAAGATGAAATGTATATTATTTTGATGAATACTTTTGATATTTTAGGTGCAAGCCTTAAATTATGTGGAAGAGGAGAGCGAAATAGCCAAGCAAAACGAGAAGACTTTGAAATCAGAAATAGTTTTAGTGCGATCCAAGCTAGCTAACTGTGAGACCGAGCTGTTGCAGTGTAAGAACAAAATACGTAAACTAATGGAGGACATACACAACGAGCAGCGTGTTATTAATAGCCGTCAACAGGAGAACCGGTGATTTTTTAACTATAAAAAACTACTTTTTATAGAAAACCACTAAGCTTAGTGGTCAGAGCGCCTGGTCGGTTTCCAGGAGGCGCGGGTTCGAGTCCCGCTACGTTCAAATTTTTATAAGTATTTTTCTTTCCTAAGTGTGGAATAACACTTTAAAAATGTCTAAAAAATATAAAAAACTAGCTTCACGCTTTATCCCTAGCGGAGTAGTCAGAGAGAACGGAGCGCCAAACGCTACGGTCCCCAAATACCTCTTTCACCTCGTCCATTGTCATGAACCTCTTCATACATGCCCTCGGGGGGTCCTCGTGCTTTTTACGTGACCTACCTCCAGTATTTTTGATACTGTGTTTTCGAAGGTCAACCGAGGTCTCCCCGTACCTCTCTTACCACTCACTTTTCCATCATATTTTTTTTTTATATAATAAACAAATTGTGAGGCCGTTTTGGTGCTGTGGCGTCAGTGTGCGACTGGAAACGCGATAGTTGCGGATTCGAGATCTACTCGAGGAAATGTATTTTTTAGTATTTTAATTTCTTCGCTATGGTAAAGACGCAGAGGGTGGCGTTGAGTTCCGCCACTCAATACACAATAACTAAGAATTCAGTGAAAAGGAACGGAGTGTATTGATACTAAGTTCCCAAGTTCCCGATCGCTATCCTGCTATGTGTGGGATACAGTGAAACTAAATAAAATCCGTTGTAGTGTAGTGGAACAGCTATAATCGAGATAGTTGTGAGTTTAATTAAGATACTTTTTTAAATATTATGAGTGTAGCGCTTTCTACAGTGAGGTCGACGAGTCGTGGCCGCCCTGAAGGTAGTTAGCTCTAGAATTTACATTTGATATTAGGATTATTCCTTCTTTTGATCATTTCCTTTGCGAGTTAACAATGCGCAAAAGTTTGGGAAAAGTAACTTAAAGGCGGCCACGACTTGTCGACCGTACTTTACAATCTTATCAAGCTTGAAAAGAAAGTATGGCTTGGTGGTAAGACCGTTTGGATGGTTTCCAAAAGATGTTGGTTCCAGTCCTGCTTTGTTCAAGTTATTATGTTTCTAAAAACATTTTTATATATCATAACTTTTGATCTTAAGTTTAGATTTTTTGTTTAATTAGACAAGCTCTGGAAAGATCAATGTTAGCCGAAGTCGAGAATTTGCAAACTCAGATTCAACAAGCGAAACACGCCACGGAGATTAACCACCTCACTGCGGAGAACCTGAAAAGAGAGGTACTATATATATTAATTTTATTTCATCATAAAAAATGTTTTTGCATTATCAAATAAGGCCAAAATGTCATTTCAAATTTTATATTAATAAAAGCAGTAAATTATGAACTGTTATCTCAATATTATTCACTTAAATATAGCGATTGCTAACACCATAAATAAGTTGTAACAGGCATATGAGAATTTCGACGTAGCGTGATGAGAACGTATGGCATAGTGGTGAGAGCGCTTGAACGGCTTCCAAGAGCCGCGGGTTCATAACCGGCTACGTTCAAATTTTCATATGTTTTATTATCACTTCATTTTAATCAAAAAAATGTTAATTAATTGTATAGTACTTTATTTGTTCAGTGAAATATTTTATTTGTACAGTAATATTTATTAAAAGGTTGGTGTTTTGGAGAATGCTATAATGGAGAAGAAACGTCAAGTGGAGCGATTAGTACAAGAGATGAAAGAAGCCAACCTTCAAAGCCTCACGGGTAGTGTCGATGAACTGAGACACCCACTTGATGGTTAGTATATTTTTTGTTAGTTTTTTTTCTAAATAAATAGCATTTTCTCTTGCTACACAATAATCCTAAGCAATTTTCTTTGGATACTTTAAAAGTATAAAAACAATATTTTATTTTATAAACCTACTTCCCTTCTCAATTTAAGAGGCCAGTTCGCAGGGCATAGAGTGTGACTGTAAAATCGACTGGTTGTGGGTTCGATCTCCACTCGAGGAGATCAAATATTTTACTTAAATTTATATTTTCATTTCTTGAGTGTGTGTGACGCAAAGCACGGCGTTGGGTTCCGCCACTCAAAACGCAATGCCTCCAGAACTCGCCGGAAAGTGGGCAATGGTATGTCTTAACACTAGTTTCCCTCTGCCTAACCTGCTGTGTGCGGGATACAGCGTGAAGTTAATTACTTCCATTCTCTTCTTGATAAGAAAAATAATAAATTGTATTTATATAAGAAATTTGAATATAATAGTGTTACTTGTTTCCAGGTCTATGCAAAGCGGGTAGTGCACGTAGAATAATTGGGTCTCCGAGACAATTAGAAAACGCCGCCCCCACTAATAAAAACCCACACGGGGTTTGGGTTTAATTTGAAATTTAAAATGTTTCTCAAAAACAGAGACAATAGTACTGTATTAAATATTATACGATGATAGTTTCACTATAATAAGTTTTAAATTTCCTATATTTATTGTAATTTTGGTGTGAAAGCTCAATAAATATATTCTGTACTAATAGGAAATATGAGAATTATATAATATAATGAATTAACCGAGTTTCAACTTTAAGGACATAAGGAATTGATTAGAACTAAAAATATATATTGTACTATTCTGTAGGTGTTATATTCAAATACTTTGTAATTTTTTTTTTCAAAAATTGTAAAAAATTATAATCTAGTTCACATCATGTAGATTATTTTTTTAAATTTTATTATGTATACTGCCATAGAATTTTGTGTGAATGTTAATTATAGAGAGTGTATTATTTAGTTTGAATGACATATATATAAAAACATTTTATAAGTTATTATTTAGTGATTAATTTATTAGATTTGTGTTCAAATTTGTGTCATATTTAATCATTGTCACAAACTATATTGTATTTTAAGAAATTAGTTTTTTATTTTATTTTAAAGTATTACTTGTATCTTGCCGTTTTAATATAACAACCTTAAAGTAGACCACAGTTTGGGTTTGACTGCAATTTACTATTAAAATTACATAGAAGAGTGCAGTATTTATTTTTAAAATTAAATAAAGTTTTATTTACTGTATTTACAAAACAGGCCAATATGGCGCAGAAGACCGGCGTTTGGCTGTTGTAAAGGCGATGGTTTTGGGTTCGATTCCCACTCAACATAAAATGTCACATCAATGTATAAAGGAGAATTGAGTGTCTTGACACTGAATTCTTCCATTTGGCCTGCTTTATTAGGAATACAGCGTAAAAAAAAAATATAATTTGTGCCATGAGCATTATGTTTGGTTAATTATATTTTTTATGCTTAAATATTCTTAAATATGTTTTTACAATATAGAAATAATGTATTGATAATAATAATCTAGTCGGAAATATAAGCCATTGCAATATTATAGACAAATCATAGAATTACGACATAACATTTAACTTGGAATATGTTCAAGCATAAAAAATAAAGTGTAGGTTTAAACGTTTTAAAGAGTTTATTTCATATAATTGTGTTTCTCTGTGTACTCCGCATGGTTACTAATAGACAAGTTGTGTATATTAATGTACAAAATATACTGAATTTAAAACATATTTAATAGTTTTATTTCGTATTTCGTGAAACTTTTGCCATTTTTAGATTGATTCCATGATTATTTTTTTATGTTAAATAAATATTTAGAACCATACAATTGAATGTAGCGGGACTTGTATCTTGATATTATTATGCACTTATTGTTGTTATATATAATATCACAAAAAAAATCTTAATTCTCCATATTTATTACTCAAAATAATAAATTAAAATAATTTCAAATCTTTACAAAAATGTAACCACCAACATATCACCTCTAAATTAAGTTATTTATTTAAAATAGAAATGTATGTTGCTAAAACTTGTTTTATTTAATTCAAAGGTTATTTAAAAATAAAAACACAAAATATTTTAAAATCTTATATTTAAATCAGAATTAATCTGTTAACACTAACTGTATTAAAAAACTACTTACTTTCTGTACAGATTTTAATAAATGCGTTAACTTCACGCTGTACTTATAATATTATGTTAGAGGTTCTTTTATGAACCAATATTCTAAAATGTTGCCAGTATAAATGTTAAATAAAACAATCAATTGTCATTGTTTCTGGCAATAGTGTCAATTTAATTTCTTAATAAAAATCTGCACAATATTATTATAATCATCACATTATAAATACTTATATCTGTTAGTGTTTAGCACACGTGAGGTGGTGATAAACTTTCTTTTCTTGAAATCTGAGAAAAAATTATAATATGTTTTTTTAATAAAAATAATAAAAAAAATGGATATTAAATTCTCAATTGAATATTTCTATATGGGAAAGACATTGAAATGTAATATTTTTTGTTTATTTTTTAAGTTTCTATTGAAATCACATAAAAGCAACTTCTAATCAAGAAAATCACCGAATCATCTCACTTGTGCTGTAAGTTCTATGCTTTTTCTTCTTTCTCTCTATTATACCTTTCTAATTCCTTTAAGAATTGTCCCTTGGGTTTCATCACGTTAGGTCTGTCACCGCGACACTTTGGGCAAAACCACTTGCCTTTCGGCTTAGTTGTGAGAAAAACACAAGAAAAATGAAACCATTCTATCGGACATAGGTCGTTATCACACAGAATCATTTCTCCGTATGATATCTGATCACAGAGACAGTACCGCGGCTCGTCCGGATCAATGGCGTCCGTTTCTTCCGGTGGTGTTTCTGAACGCTGTGCGGCTTGACGGGCTTTGCGCTTTTTCTTCTTACCTATACCTGTAGAAGTTCAGTTTGTTTAAATCTAACACAATAAAAATAATTACAAAATATTTTATTATAAAAAATATGTGGGTTATTTATTATTAATTATTTTTTTTGTTATATAAAAACAGGAGTTATTATTTATATGAATTTTATATTTTCAAAGACAAATTTAAACAAAGTTATTACAATATTTTATAATTTACTTTAAAATATTAAGCAACAAGATAAATAATAAGATAAAGCGCGGCGTTGAGTTTCGCCACTCAACAAGGGAACAATTTAACACTAGGCTTCCACTGCCTTCCATACTATAGGTGTGAAGCTGAAAAAATAACTTATCCCATACCTTTCTTATGAGTAGTATTATGTGTGTGCCTCTCATTGTCTCGCTCCCCAGAGTCTGCACCATCCGTGGCCACTCCTGCTGTTGTTCTCAATCTTCGAGGTCGTTTTGACCACCTTTCACCTGTATGACATTAGATTACATTAGAAATCCAATGGAAGATTTTTTTTATATTTAACCAACTACACTCTACTAAATGTTGGTACATGTTATGTTTCTTAATGGAATTAACTATTAAATAACTTATTTAGAAAACATACAAATTTTAACATAGCAGGACTCAAAACCGCACCCTCTGGAAACTGACAAGGTGTTCTGACCACTAAGCTATACATTCTCATCAAGCTACGTTGAAATGTTTATATGCTGGTTACAGCTTATTTATGTTGTCAGCATCTCTATAGGAAGATTTTTACAAATTTCCGCTACCCAAATATAATTACTTAGAATTATCGTCTGGCAAGAGAGAATGCTATTTATTAAATAACTAATGAGTTGTGTATGACACATGTCACATTCTAAGTGTTTGAGGTAACCAATTGCAGGTGCAGTAGGTTACATTTAAATAAATAACATAACATGTTATAATTTACAAATTCATTTAATTATTTAACAACAGAGCATTTAAAAGCCTTATAATAATGTTATGATATGATTAATAAAACAAAAAAAGAAAAGCATCCACATAATAATAAATTCGTACTGGAAACAATTCTGTCAAAGTTGAAAGATGGCTCTTAGCTCTTTCTTATACAAGACTTTAATTACTGTATGTTTTCATTTGTCAACATATCAACAAATCATGGGAATTTCTTGGAAAATCAGTTTTTACAATATTATAAATTCTATATTAATATTTTGAATATATGCACATTAGGCACATCAGATAAAAAAACTGCAAATAATAATTATATAAAGAAGTGACTAGAAAGAAGAGAGGCAAACAAAACAAAAGATCAAAAGAGTGACAATTAGAGTCATTTTACTTTTCCAAAGATTGGAGATTGATCAGTTAAAAAGTAATAATGTAACAAGAATAAAAAATTGAGTACCTCCAGACTTGTCTTTATCTATTTTTTCTTTTTCTTTCTCATTAGATCTCTCAGGTGGTGGCGGAGCAGGTGTGTGTTGTTGTTGAATTGGTGTACTTGTGTCTTTATCACTTGATCGAGATTCCGAAGCTTGAGGTGACTCTTCTTTTACTGTCCCATTTGTGTTTACTTCTAAGCAGGAAACTATGAAAAACAAAAAATTAAATAAAAAAAAAAACATTTTGGAGTGGGGATTTAACCTACAACCATTTTGCTATTTTTGTGCCACTGTTTATTTTATATTCCATGCTTTTGCTTTATGGGATGTTAGGCTTAAGTGATGGTAAAATTAATGACTTACCTAACTTCTTATGATCTGCATCAAGACATCTTTGTTTGTTGTCAATGAGGTCTTGCAACAATTGTACGACTTGTAGTTTTTCATCACCAATTTCCTGCGCAGCTACTAGAGCTGTTTGAAGACGCAAAGCTGCTCTCCCACGACGTCTCTCTTCTGTATTAGGCCCAATGCAAACTGCTAAGTGTGTTTCAGCATCTCGAAGACACTCTACAAAAAAAAAGTCATGTTGATTATAATATACAGTTCTCGTATTTAATTACTATAATAAAAAGTTATTAGCATTATAGTTTATTGTAAGTAAGTTTACAATGTTATAAACAAATATACATGGCAAAAATTGGCAAATATAAATCTTTTGCAAATTGATGAATGAAAATGTATGCAATGTTGTAGATAAAAATAATAAATAGATGTTATTTCTTAAAACTTTGATTAAAGCGTCATGATTGTGAAGAAATAGAATCGGAGAATGGATTACAAATGAAAACGTCAACATATGAATACTTTATTGTATATATAGTTAAAATGAATGGGAGTTTTTAGTAAAAGTGTAGAAGGGACAAATAAAAGGAAATACAAGCAGAAATTGCGTATTTTACCTCTGTAAGTCACATCTAATTCTCGCATACGCGATAAATGTCGTTGCAGGTCATTGGGCAAATTTTCAACGCAATCTAAGTAATTTTCAACATAAGTCGCTGAAAGCAGCGCCTCTGTTGAAGTTTGACTCAACATTATTATCGAAATTACACAGTTATCATAATTGAAACGATTAGAAAATATGAAAATATAATTAACTTTCAAAGGGAATAACAAGTTATCACAATTTACAATCCAAAGCCGTCAAACGTTCGTAAACTATGGAACCATAGCCAAAGCAAAGCTGTGTTCTGAAATTCTTCTCTAAATATTTTGTAATTATAATCTTTTTTAATAGAACGATGGCGTTCAAAACCATAATTATATATAAATAATAAAAAATATTAGTAAATAATTTTAATATTTCTGAATTTATTCATATAATTGCAATAAAATATGAATTTGTTATAA